>CM045460.1:2790206-2998414 GCA_024666655.1 Dascyllus trimaculatus
AAAACTCCAGATTTTACAGTTTTAACTTTTATTTCTTCTGTTTCTGAAAAATGAGATCAGTGCTGTTAAAAATCTATCAGTAATTTATTTAATGTAATGAAAATAATACATTTAAAAAAGCATAAAGTACTAAAACAACAGCATGGAGCATAAAGGAGAGTGTGTGTGTGTGTGTGTGTGTGTGTGTGTGTGTGTGTGTGTGTGTGTGTGTGTGTGTGTGTGTGTGTGTTAATAATAGATCTGACCTGAGTTAAGGAGAAACTGACAGCAGTGAAAAGTTGAGTCTAAATTTAAAAAGTGCAAAGTCACACATGAAGCTGGACCCAGAGGAGATTCACCGACACCAGGAGTTGGTTCTACCTCAGATCTGTTAGAGGTCTTCTGGAGGTAGGACCAAACCTGCTGGACCATAAATCTACAAACATTAATGTTCATGTCTGGTTAAACTGGTTAAACTGGTCCGTCTCCTCCTCAGGTCGGTTCTTCTGGTTCCTCTTTGACTCCTCTGGTCAGAACCGGTTCAGTCCATCTAAATGTGTCGTCTCCATGACTCAGACTGGTTTCTTCAGGTTCTTGATGGTCTAAGTCAGGACTTTGGGGGGACCAGTCTAGAACCTTCATTCCAGCCTGATGGAACCATTTCTTCACCACTTTGATGTGTTTGGGCTCATTGTCTGGTTGGAACATCCAGCTGTGTCCCAGATCAACCTTCTGCTGATGGTTTTAGGTTCTGATCCTCCTCCTTTATTGTTCCATTGACTTTGTGTGAAGCTCCAGTTCCACAGAGCATGATGCTGCCACCTCCATGCTGATGGTAGGTCTGGTGTTGTTGGGGTTGAAGGCCTCACCTTCTCTCCTCAGTCTTTGTTCCATCTGACCTCAGAACTTTCCTCCAGAAGGCCTTTTCTTTGTCCATGTGATCAGTGGAGCTTTAAGGTTCTGCTTCTAGAGGAAGAACTTCCTTCTTCATGGAGCCTCCCAGCTCATGTTGATGTCCAACCCTGTGGACACTGACAGCTGTGTTCCAGCAGCTTCTGGTTCATCCAGACCTGCTTCCTGCTGGTTCCTGGTTGACTCTGGACCATCCTGACCAGGTGTCTCTCAGCAGCAGGTGGTAGTTTGTGTTTCCTTCCTGATGGTGGCAGCAACACACCTGGACCATGAACTTTATACTACAAACAGGTGATTCTAGGACCTGAAGCTGCTTTGAAACGGCTCCAAGGGACTTTCTGACTGGTTCTAGTCCATGATTTGCTTCTTCAGGTCTTTGCTGAGCTCCTCAGACTTTCCCACTGTAGTGTCTGAGTCTAATGAGGGGATCAGTGGTTCTAGTTAAACTGGATCAGAGGAGTCAGCAGCTGTAGTCGATCAGAACCACTCAGGAGAAGCTAAGAGGCCATGAAGCTGAGAACATCAGATCAACAACTTTCTCCATCATTAAAACTGATGTCTAAATGCTTGTTCTGAGCAGTGTCTCCCAGCATGCTTCAGGGTCTTCATACCATAGTTTCATGGATATTCACAGCTCCAGTATTGATGCATTAGACGTTTGAACTCAGTCTGTTTTCATGCATTTAACAAATATGGATTCTAAATTCTTTGCTGCACTCAGATCAGAGGCTCCAGAGTCCAGTTCATTAGTCTGTGATGAACGAACAGAGCTGCTGATAAAACCAACATTGAGCTGCTGAACGTTACGTAACCGACCAGCTCTGGTGGTGCAGAGGGAATGGAAACGTTTGGAGCTGAGTCACATCAGAAACCTGTCACCAGCAGAACTTCTACATCTGTCTGGGTCTGGTTCTGCTCTCCTGTCCCTCTGGACTCAGAACCAGAAGCTCTGCAGAGAGAAAGTTAATCCACAACAGGTTCATTAAGGTGATCCTGCTTCCTGGCAGCCGCCAACTTTGAATAATGGAACTATTTCCCAACCAGGTTACTTTTTAATTTGCAGCTCAGTGTGTGAACGAGTCCAGCTGGCTGCAGTGGAAAAAACCCGAGGATGGAGGTCTGTTAGTCTAGTTCTGATGAGTCACTCTCCTGCTTTTATGTTGAAATACCACAAAGAACACAAAGAGGAACGCTTCATCACAGAGGAGATGTAGAATAATTCACACATTTAGACGTTTAAACTGTTTTAAAAAGTTAAGAAAAGAAAGACACAGTAAAACAATCATCCAGGCTGTGAACAGTGACTCAGCTGGTAGTTCAGCTTGTTTAGTCTGTAAAAGCTGCAGAGTGAAGATGAGACTGTTAGAGGAGAGTTTATCTGCATGTTGGGTTGAAATATCACAAAGATCAGAACAGGAATCCTTTATTGCAGAGTGGAAACTAGAATAAGGAGAATCTGACGGTGATTCACACATTTAGATGTTTCAACAGTTTTAAAAAGTAAAAAAAATGAAATGAGCAAATAGAAAAACACAGTAAAAATCATCTGTAAGCTTCAGAAACAGAGCTGCTCAATGTTGGTGTGAATATGAGTCTAAGAGCTGCAGCTCATGTTGTAGAACCACAATAATATATATATATTTATATATAATGACATCCTCTATAGAGGAAAACACCCTGAAAGGTTCTGATGCACTGAAATAAAGACACCCAGCAGGTCCAGGTTCTCCTCCAGGAGACCAAACCTGACCAGAGAATTTAGAGACGGACTTCAGAGTTCAGGTCTGAGATCAGCAGTTAGACCAGGACGCGGCGTGGCTCCGCCCGGAGGGTCGGTCTGGAGCAGGCTGAAGGAAACGGAGGCGGGACGTCTCCGCCCCGGAGACCCGGAGGAGCCCTGGAGGACCGGAGCAGCAGCAGGAGGCTCAGTCCTGGATCGATTCTCCGCCGAGGAGTCCGAAGTCTGTGTCCAGGTTCAGGATTCAAACCTCCACATGAAGGACAGAACCACCGCGCTGACGTGTGAGTACCTGCTGAGTGTTGTAGGAACCGTTTTACCGGAGAGGCTGGAGCCGTTAACCCACATCTGTGACCCGGATCCGGGATGCTGCCGTAGGGAGACCCGCTAGACCTCTGGAGCTGCTCTGGGTTCAGGAGGAACCTGCTCAGAACTGATTGGACTGTTTGGATGTTCGTTCAGTCTGCTGGCTCTGTGTGCGTTTGGTGTGTTTTAGTGTGTTTTAGTGTGTTTTAGTGTGTTTTAGTGTGTTGTGTGTTGAGCTGCTGGTCTCTGCCGTGCGTCCAGCCGCTGTTCGGACCCTGCTGAGGCTCTTGGGGCTGATTTTGGATCTGAAGCGTCTGTTTTGTCTTTTACCTGACTCACCTGTAACCCTCCAGTGATCTGGAGGGTTACAGGTGAGGTGGAGTTACTGAGCTCATTCCTCGGCGGGGTGTAGCTCCATGAACCAGGTGACTTACATAACCGAGCTCTGGAGCGCAGGACGCAGCGCAAAGACGCCTTTTACAGTAAAGTCCGCTCCAGGCTGCTCCAGGCTGCTCCAGGCTGCTCCAGGCCCTGCTGCTGCTGCTGCTGCTGCTGCTGCTGCCGGACTCCCCGCTGGCTGGTCCCGTTCCGGGTCTCAGGTCTGCTCTTTGTTTTCGGCTGGATGCGTTCAGGAGTTTCTGTACTTTTCCACTCGGCTTTTCTTGGCACTCGGCCTCCTTCGGCTCCGCTCGGCTCTGGTGCGTCACTGCCGGCGGTTCATTGAGAAGCTGCCAAAGCGTGAAGCTGATACTGAGCCGGACCCGAGGTTCTGTTTACTGAGGAGGGAATCCAGAACCCGCAGCCTGGAGACGAACCGCGGAGCTCCAGAGGCGTCCTGGAAGATTTGGTTTTACGCGCAGGAATCAGATTCAAAGCAGCGGAGAGTTTCCCTCAGAGGAACATCTGGACGAGGCTGCTGCTCAGTGTGTCTGCGGGTCTTTATGTTTGCGGGTCTCTGTGTTTGCGGGTCTTTGTGTTTGCGGGTCTTTGCGCAGTGACCTGTTGCGCTCTTGTTCACTTTTACGCAGAGGTTCGGGTTCGTTCAAACATTTGCTTCGGTGTTTTTCTTGTGTTGTTTTTTGATGCAACCGCAGTTGAGGTGCGGCAGTGACGCAATGAGAGCGCAACGGCCGCTGATTGGCTGAAAAAGTTACATTTACCCAAACTGAATGTTTGCAGAAGGAGACGCCCCCCGGGGGGAGGAGGGGGAGGAGGAGGGGGGAGGCAGCTCCTCCCTCCAGACTGGAGCTGATAAAAGCAGAGACTCGGTCAAACAGTCAGATTGTATTTTTGACATCATGACGGTGAGAACAGAACCAGAACCGGCTCTGACCTACTCCAGGTCCAGAGGACTCGTAGCTCTGCTCACCGGTAGGCTGGAGGGAGACGGGATGATCTGATCCGTCCTGCTCGTCCTGTTTTTAACTTTAAATCTTCTTTTCTTCTGTTTGTGTTCTGCAGCTTTCATGAAGCAGAGGAAGATGGGACTGAACGACTTCATCCAGAGACTCGCCACCAACTCCTCTTACAGCTGCAAACAGTGAGTGTTTATTTCAGGGGCACAGCTGATCCTCTTCTTTAGATCCTGGTCTGAGCTGGTCCTCTTTGTGTTTCAGTCCGGAGGTCCAGTCCATCCTGAACCTGAGTCCTCCTCAGGATGCAGAGCTCATGAACTCGAACCCGTCTCCTCCGGTGAGTCTCAGCTTCCTCCTTTCTTTACTTTCTGCACACAGAAAATCCTGTTTCAGCTCCGTTTGAGCTCAGACAGATTCTAATGAGCTGATGCTCAACAAACAAACCAACAGCATTAATTAGTGAAATCTGCTTTTTAACTAGCATAAACACGTTTTAAAGCTGCTAAACTAATTGTTCTTTTTACTTTATTTAAAATGGTTTTTTAACTTAATTATGGACACAAGTTTCTTAAAGTTGCTCCAGTTAAATTTCCTCCAGCAGCTTCTGACTTCATGTTTCAGTCCAACAACAGAACAGCTGATAACTGATAAAACAACAAACTTAGATCTGAATAATCACTGAAAGCTGTGTGTCACTGAACAGATCTGTCAGATGAAACTTCATGATTCTGTTCCACCAGTTTGTTAAACTGAAGAGTTAAAATGCTGAATATGACCAGCTTTAGCATTAGCATTAGTGTTAGCTTTAGCTACAGAGCATCATATTCCATCTGTGACTGGATCAGATAACTAATATTCAATAATTCACTGATGTAGTTTAATTTATTTCATGTCTTCCATCTTATTATTTCAGCCTGCAGCTCCTCCAACACAATATTATGACATCCAGGTTTAGTCGGTAGAAAATCTGAACTCAAGCTGAAGGAAAAGGAACTTTTCAAGCCACTAATGCAGAACTTTGGGTTTAAATCACACATAATATGCAGTAGATACAACAGGATGTCGACACGACCCTTCAGAATAATGTTTGCAGCCTGAATCAGTACATGGGCACTGAGCTTAGCGTGTTGTGGTTCTGACTTGGCTCCGTCTGGTTCCCTCAGCCCAGTCCATCCCAGCAGATCAACCTCGGCCCGTCCTCCAACCCTTCAGCCAAACCCAGCGACTTCCACTTCCTCAAGGTGATCGGTAAAGGCAGCTTCGGGAAGGTGCTGCTGGCTCGCCATCGCACCGACGACGAGTTCTACGCCGTCAAAGTCCTGCAGAAGAAGGCCATCCTGAAGAAGAAGGAGGTAGAGTCAGCTGGAGCACGAGAACACGACCCGGAGCTGGTCCCGGTCGGCCTCTAACCCGCTGCTGTTTGTTTCCTCAGGAGAAACACATCATGTCGGAGAGGAATGTGCTGCTGAAGAATGTGAAGCATCCGTTCCTCGTGGGCCTCCACTACTCGTTCCAAACCGCAGACAAGCTCTACTTCATCCTGGACTACATCAACGGAGGAGAGGTGAGTTCATCTGAACCGCTGCCAGAGCACAGAGAATCCAGGGAGCTATTTAAAGGAGGAGCTCTGCAGTCAGGAGGCTTCAGAGGAGCAGCTCCAGCAGACAGACGGGGGGGTTTCCTTTCATGAGAAGCAGAACAGGAGCTCTCTGAAGGAAACCCTCTCAGGAAACCGAGGGAGGGTCGGCAGCAGAACGGCCTAAATTAGCAGCAGCGTTCGGCCTCTGAGCCGCTAATCGAGCTGATTTCCTGCGATTGTTGGACGAGCAGAGACGGAGCCATCAGATACTCCTCTGCTTTCTCTTCTCTCCACCCGGCTGCTCTCTGACTCCACCTCTAACCTCCATTCAGACTTTATAAGCTTTTCCCTTCCTCCCATCCGGCTTCCTCTCTGGCTCTGGTTCGGTCTTTTTATGGCTCGTTTTACTGATTCAGTCTGTCTGACACCAGAGCTCAGAGCCGATACTGATACCTGAGATTTAAATACTCTGAAGTTGGTTTGACAGCTGAATGTCTCTGCAATACAGTAGAGACCAGAGGAGGCGTCACTCAGAATACAGTTCATGTTGGAAGCAGAGAGCATTGTGGGAGTTTAGCTAGCAACGGGCACCATGACAGAGACTTCTGTGGTGGTTAATGACCTCCAACCAGAGCTCATGTGTTAAAGACTAACTGGGATCAGCTGGTAGTGAATACATGACGGTGACAGAGGAAACAGAGCTGACTTGTTGTTGATTGAAGCTGCTGATTGCTAAATTAGCATCGCTAGCATCCGTCCTCGACCAGCCCAGACTGGATCAGAACATCTCTGGGTCTTAGTGTGTTTCTGATATCTGATATGTTCTGGTATATTAGTGACATCATCTCCTTTATGTTTCCTCGTGTTGCAGCTCTTCTACCACCTGCAGAGGGAGCGCTGCTTCCTGGAGCCCAGAGCTCGGTTCTACGCCGCTGAGATCGCCAGCGCCCTGGGCTACCTGCACTCTCTGAACATCGTGTACCGAGACCTGAAGCCGGAGAACATCCTGCTGGACTCTCAGGGCCACATCATCCTCACCGACTTCGGGCTCTGCAAGGAGAACATCGAGCCCAACGGAACCACGTCCACCTTCTGCGGTACGCCGGAGGTAAGAGGACCCCGTCTGGCTGGTTTGTCCTGACGTTCCTGCAGCGTTCTGGAGCTCTGTCTGACTCTGACGGTGTTTTTATCTGCAGTATTTGGCTCCTGAGGTTCTACACAAGCAGCCGTACGACAGAACGGTGGACTGGTGGTGTCTAGGAGCTGTTCTCTACGAGATGCTCTACGGCCTGGTGGGTCACTGTTTTATTACCGCCTTAATCAGTGTTGATGTGTCTTCCTAGTAGTTTCAATCATAGCATCTGGACTTGCTGGAGCTTCTCGAAGACGTTTAAACGTCTCTAAACGTCTTTGAGAAGCTCCAGCGAGTCCAGATGCTACGACTGGAACTATGATGATAACCACGACCTGATCAGTGATGTTGGTTTTGGTGTCTCCTTGAAGCTAATCGGTCCTTCTTGTCCCTCCTCAGCCTCCGTTCTACAGCAGGAACACAGCAGAGATGTACGACAACATCCTGAACAAGCCTCTGCAGCTGAAGCCGAACATCTCCAACGCTGCCCGACACCTGCTGGAGGGTCTGCTGCAGAAGGACCGGACCAAGAGGCTGGGCTGCTCCGAGGACTTCGTACGTATGGGGCGCCGTTTGTAAAAATTCAATCACTGTTAAATAGGTGACATTTTGTGAACATTTAGTTCACTTTTCTCACATTTAGCTCATTTTTCCTTCATTTGCAACAGAAATTCATGCAAAACAGATTGTTCTATATATTTGTTAAAAATGTGTACACGTGAAAAATAAATCTAAATCTAAATGCTAAATCTAAATCTAAATGTTAAATCTAAATCTAAATGCTAAATCTAAATCTAAATGTTAAATCTAAATCTAAATGTTAAATCTAAATCTAAATGCTAAATCTAAATCTAAATGTTAAATTTAAATCTAAATGCTAAATCTAAATCTAAATCTTAAATCTAAATCTAAATGTTAAATCTAAACCTAAATCTTAAATCCAAATCTAAATGCTAAATCTAAATCTAAATGTTAAATCTAAATCTTAATCTTAAATCGCTCGCCAAGTGTAAAGCTAAATATTTAGAAAATATGCAAATTAGGCCGGTCAGCGCCTGTCTACCACGCCCCTTGCCGTAGCCTCAGATCACGAAGCCCCGCCCACACCTCCGACTGCGGCTCAGTGGTGTTTCAGCTTGTTCTGTCTCACAATGACTATACAAACTGGACGGTTGAGCATTACCCTTGCTCACAGGGAACTTTTATTAACAGCCGCCACCACAACATACTGCAAGCACACTTCTCTCTGGGTGCGTAACACACAAATCTGTCCGGGTAGGAACAAACAATACACAAGCAATTCCTATTGCTACAAGTGGGTAATGCAGGGGAAGAGGCCGACATGGCGGGCTCGCTCCGACCAGATGAACTGGAGAGGGCGGTAATGGTCGGTGTACGGGCTTCACTTCAGGGTATCGCTCCACCGGCGCAGTCCACACCAAAAACGGCTCCTGGTAGGAGCGAGCCCGCCATGTCTGCCTCTTCCCCTGCATGACCCACTGAGCCGCAGTCGGAGGTGTGGGCGGGGCTTCGTGATCTGAGGCTTCGGCAAGGGGCGTGGTAGACAGGCGCTGACCGGCCTAATTTGCATATTTTCTAAATATTTAGCTTTACACTTGGCGAGCGATTTAAGATTTAGATTTAGATTTAACATTTAGATTTAGATTTAGCATTTAGATTTGGATTTAAGATTTAGATTTAGATTTAGCATTTAGATTTAGATTTAAGATTTAGATTTAGATTTAGCATTTAGATTTAGATTTAAGATTTAGATTTAGATTTAGCATTTAGATTTAGATTTAACATTTAGATTTAGATTTAACATTTAGATTTAGATTTAGCATTTAGATTTAGATTTAACATTTAGATTTAGATTTAGCATTTAGATTTAGATTTATTTTTCATGTGTACACATTTTTAACAAATATATAGAACAATCTGTTTTGCATGAATTTCTGTTGCAAATGAAGAAAAAATGAGCTAAATGTGAGAAAAGTGAACTAAATGTTCACAAAATGTCACCTATTTAACAGTGATTGAATTTTTACAAACGGCGCCCCATACGTACGTTACATCCCATCATGTATTTATGAGGCCATCCTCCCTCTGTGGACCTCAGCTGATCATTTATCTCGTTATTGTTTTCCAGATTGAAATTAAGAACCACATATTCTTCTCCCCCATCAACTGGGACGATCTGAACGCCAAGAAGATCACCCCTCCCTTCAACCCCAACGTGGTAAATCTTCTTTCTCATGACCCGTTAAAGTGAGGAGGACAGCAGCTTCAGGATTTAACCCTCAGAGTTTTAAATCACTGAGGCTCATTTTTCAGTCTGAAGTCCAACAACATGAAGGAGGAGAGAGAACCTTTTAGAACTTCTAGGTGATCAGTTTGATCAGTTTGATAAGACGAGAGGTGAACCGTCTTAGAGGAACTCAAACTAGTCCAGATGCTACGACTTTAATGAAGTATCAGGATTTTATTATCCAGAAGATGAAAATGTTGAGGGCTGCTTCGGTTTTTCTAGTTTCCTCCTGATAAATGGAGCCACTCTGTTGATAACGTGGTTTATTTTGGAGTTCTGAGGGTTAAACTCTGAACCGGAGCCTTTCAGTCTTTGGTATTTGTCTTTATACAACCTGATCACGTTGTAAATCCTCTCTGACCTCCTCGTCTTGGTTCTTCTTCCCTCAGACGGGTCCAAACGACCTCCGGCACTTCGACCCGGAGTTCACCGACGAGCCGGTGCCGAGCTCCATCGGCTGCTCCCCGGACAGCGCTCTGGCGACGGCCAGCATCAAGGAGGCGGCCGAGGCCTTCGTGGGCTTCTCCTACGCCCCGTCCATGGACTCCTACCTATAGGACCCGGTCTGGACGTGTGTGGACGTTTTAGAACCGAACCATCTGAAGCCGCTTCCTGCTTCGGAGGTTTTTTGCACACAGCTCAGGCAGCTTGACGCCCCTCATCCTGACAAGCACACAAACGTTCCATCGTCGTAGCCGAACACCTTCCTGCTGACTCCTCCGGTTCATCCTGGTGCTTTGGTTTCTTTTATTTCTGCACGTCTGAACAAAGGGAGCTGATCTGAAGCTGAATGTTACTAAAGGGACGTCGTCTCCTCAGAGGTGCCTTCGGTTTTGTTCCCTGCTTCCCGGTCGGTCCGCTGAGACGACGCTGTAGCACCACGTTAGCTCTAACAAGTGAGGAACTCAAACCACGTCTCTTCGTTTGCACATGGACCGGTGATGCCGACGGACCCACATCGTCTTCCATCACACAAAGCCAACATTCCATTTTAATATTGCTGTAACGCAGTCTGACGGTATTTAAGTTTGTTTGTATATTTGGAGTTCTGTGTTCTAGTTTTAATGTATATCGAACAAAAAGACTAAAGTTATGCTTAAATATGTAACGATCACGGTAAATGTACTGTACATTGTAAAATTGTTTAAGATTTATGTGACCATGTTTGGTTTGCAATAAAAGTTTAACTTTATTACACCTTAAACCGGTTTCTGATCACTGACAGATGAACTGTGTGGATTCTTGCTTCAGTCTGAGACATGAAGACGGTGTTTACATAAAGTCATCCTGATAGAAACAGTGGAGCTGCAACATGTCATTTTTAAAGAAAGAGGCAGTGGTGGTCTGGTGGTTTGTGAAGCAGTGGGTCGCTGGTTCGAGTCCCCGGACTGGCAAGAAGTTAAGTCTCCACCACTGTGGGCCCCTGAGCGAGGCCCTTAACCCCTGACTGCTCCTAGTGTGTAGAGTTAAGGTTAACTAAGAACAGGATGGGTCAGTGCAGAGAAGGAATCAATGAAAGTTAGATGATTATTATTAAAACCCTCATTTCTTCCATCAGAAACAGTCGGTTCATAGCAGCGTCACAAAACACAGAAGCATTAATTGATTACTGAGTTCATCTCCAACAATTTCAATAATCGACTGAATGGTAAATAGTAAATGTTCTGCACTCATATAGCTCCTTTCTCTACCTTAGTGGTTCCAAAGTGCTTTACAATGTGTTTCCCATTCACCAACAGAGCTTCCATGCAAGGTGCTAATCTGCCACCTGGGGTTCAGTGTCTTGGCCAAGGCTGGGAATCGAACCACCAACCTTACGATCGGTGGACAACCTGCTCTACCACTTAAACTCAACCTTTGAGTCCACGTTTTGTGTTTCCAGCTCGTTAAATGTGAACATGTTCTGGTTTCCCTCCTCCTCGGTGACGGTAAACTGGTCAACAGATTTCTACATCCGTGGAAAAACAAGTTTTTTTTCTCACACTACAAGAAATCAAAGTAAAAACACAGAAACCCCAAAATGCTAGAAACAAACTAGTTGTTCATTTTTATGGATGCAAATTAGGGAAAACACACCCAAAACAAACACGTTCAGCTCCTCAGACATGAAACTGTTTAAGATTTATGTGTGTTTATAAAAATGTGGCTCTATTTCACATAAACTGGTCTAAAATATTGAGACATGAACCACATTTACATGGAAGAGATGGAAATAAGGCTCAGATTGTTTGAATGTTGCAGCTGTTCTGATCATTGATGAACAGCAGCTGATCAGGTGTTCTTTAACCGGATGGTCGTGAAGCTCTGCTGTCACTGTTTACTACAGGATGCTAATGATGCTAATTATTAATAATCCATCAAGGTCATTAACCACCACAGAAGTCTTTGTCATGGTGCCCGTTGCTGGCTTAACTCCCACAATGCTCTCTGCTTCCAACCTGCTCTTTTACTTGGTTCCTGCTTTCCTTCATTGTATTTTATATCTGTTTTAAGCTCCTCTTTCCTTCAGCGTAGGAACACACCTTATAAATAATCGTAAGCGGTCGTCGAGCACATTGTCAATCAATAATCAATTCATGTTGAACGTTTCCATACGCTGACGGAACCATTTCTAACTGTGGAGACGTAACGGTTGCAGATGAAGCAGCTCAGATATGTTGGGTTGTTGTCGTAGTTAACTTTGTGCTCTCTGCAATACATGAACTTCAGTTGGAGGTCATTAACCACCACAGAAGTCTTTGTCATGGTGCCCGTTGCTGGCTAAACTCCCACAATGCTCTCTGCTTCCAACCTGTTCTTTTATTCTTCCCTGTCGGTTCATTTCAGTTACAGTAAAAACAGGAGGTCCAGTGAATCATCGATTAATTTGATCTTCAGCATATTTTGATGGTCTTTTAATCAGTTTTAACATTTTTTTTTAGAACTTTATTGCCATATAACAGGGCAATCAAAAAACATTAACATTGTCCTGAGACTGGGCATTATACCAAATATAAAATCAGATACAGAATGGAAAAAACAAATAAATTAAAAATAAAGTAAAATACAGGCTTAGGTTGGAGTCCTATGACAGGAGTTGTATCATTGGTCCCCACTTCCTCTCAAAGACAGGGGTCTTTAATTGCAGCTGTGCTGTCAGCTGTTCCATCACAAAAACTTGTCTAGTTGTTTGTGTCCATTGTATGATTGTCGGTGGTTCAGGTTTCAGCCAGCATATTGTTATCATTTTTCTTGCAGTCATTAACGTTATATGCAGAAGATATTCTTGGTCATGAGAAAGACTGTCTGGGAAGATGTCCAACAAAAATATTAAAGGGTCCCAAGAAAGGTTCACTTTCAGATGTTTTTCCAGTATGTCCTTAATGCTCTTCCAATAATTTCGAATAACAGGACAGTCCCAAAAGATATGAGCCTGGTCGCCCACCAAACCACAGTTTCTCCAACATGTATTACTTCCACTGGTCCTTGAAAGAAAAGTTTTTAACGGAGTTCTGAAAAATCTTATTTTTGTCTTCCAGTCAAATTCTTTCCAAACCTGACTCCCCACACCATGATGACAACCAGAGCAAATATTTCTCCAAACATCATCCTCCAAAGTCACGTTTAGCTCCAGTTCCCATTGCTGTTTTACATGTAGTGTATCATCCGACATGTCACTCAACAATTTTTGGTACATCAATGACACTTGTTTTTTCATTACACCATCATTTTCAACCAGATTAATAAAATGTTTTTCTATATTTGTTGGTTCTCTTCTGATGTATTCCCAGTCTGGGTGTTTTATTAAATAGCTTCTTATTTGTAAATACCTATATAAATCATTTGAGGGTATATCAAATTTGGCTCTTAATTGGGTAAAATTTTTAATGACATTCCCTTCAAACATCTGATTAACTGATCTGAGTCCTCTCTCAGCCCATCCATTAAAGCCGCCGTCCGATAAAGATGGAAGGAATTCAATATTTCCATGTATTGACATGGCTCGAGACAGGGAAACCTTTCCCTTCATTTGTTTTTGGATCCTATTCCAAATCGTTAGTGTATGCTTGACCCACGGATTTGCAATTTTTATTTTTTTCCGGGACTGCTGACTGATGAAAGGGAGACGTGAGAGTGAGATTCCTGGCAGCGAACATTCTTCCATAGAAACCCACTGTGTTTCTGGATCACCAATGATCCATGCCACCATAGCCTTCAGTTGGGCTGCCCAGTAGTACAATTTCAAGTTGGGTAGTCTCAGCCCCCCATTTTCTTTGTCTGACATCAAAATTTTAAGGCGCACTCTAGGCCTTTTGTTTTGCCAAATAAATTTTGACATTAATTTGTCTAATACTTTGAAAGTGGATTGTGGTATAGGGATGGGTAGGTTTTGGAACAGAAATAATAATCTAGGAAGAATATTCATTCTTATACATTCAATTCTCCCAAAGAGAGAAAGCGGAAGTATGTCCCATCTATTTAAGTCCGTTTTGATTTCTTTTAACAATTTATCATAGTTTGCTGAAAACAATCCTGTGGTCTTTGGGGTAAGAATTACCCCAAGATACCTAAACCCATGTTTGGAGTGTCTAAATGACACTATGTTATCCAACTGCGATGGCCAACTCCCAGAAATCATTAAGGCTTCAGATTTATTAGTATTTATTTTATAACCTGACACCTCACTGTACTCTTTGAGGCTACTGAGCAAAGCAGGAACAGAAGTGATGGGATTTTCCATAAACAATAAGATATCGTCTGCAAAAAGTGACAATTTGTGTTGAATATTATTTTCATCTCTTATTCCTTGTATAGATGTGTTTGATCTTATGAGTTCAGCTAGCGGCTCAATACTCAGAACAAAGAGGGAGGGAGAAAGAACTTCGCCTTGTCTAGTGCCGCGTTCCAGTGGAAAAAATTCTGAACAATGGCCATTGACCCTCACTCGTGACTTTGGATCTTTATAAAAGGTTTGGACCCACTTAGTAAAGGTCTCACTGAAGCCCATATGCCTCAGAGTCTGCTGTAGAAAGCTCCAATCCACCCGATCGAACGCTTTCTCTGCGTCCAAGCCAAGAAGCATCGATGGGGTGTTCCTATTCTGTGCGATTGTATGAAGGTTTAAGGCTCTTCTAACATTATCAGTTCCATGTCTAAGTGTGATAAAGCCAGTTTGATCAGGTTTCACTAGTTTTCTTACGTATTTTTGTATTCTATTTGAGATAATAGCAGTGAGAATTTTAAGATCAACACAAAGAAGGCTGATGGGGCGATAAGATGTGCACAAAGTGGGATCTTTACCATCTTTATGTATAACGCTGATAATGGCTTCAGACCATGAAGGAGGAGGATCACTCTCTGAAAGTGCATAATTGTAAACCTTATCCAAGAGTGGTGTAATCTCTTTTTCAAACATTTTATAATATTCTCCTGGGAGGCCATCCACTCCTGGCGATTTATTGTTTTTAAGTTTCAGAATACTGTTTTTAATTTCCTCCCTTGTAACTGGACGAGTGATTATATCAGCCTCCTCCTCGGTCAATTTGCTCAGGTTTATTGAATTGAGAAGAGTCTCTGTTTTTTCTTTTTTCTTTTGACATTTGTCCTCCTTATATAATTCCTGGTAATAAGTGGCAAAAGCCTTGGCAACATCTTTGGGCTGTGAGAAAATTTCCCCCGTTTTTGGACACTTGATTTTTTGGACTACTCTGCTTGATTGGGTTTTACGAAGCTGGAATGCTAGTAACCGGCTTGCCCTGTTGCCAAATTCATAATATTTTTGATTTGAAAAACGAAGCTGTCCTTCTGCCTTATAAGTTAATAATTCGTTTAATTTCTGTCTCTTTTCTTTCAGTATGTTCAATGTAACATTACTTTGATCCTTTTGATATTCTTTCTCCAATTTTCTGATTTTATTTTCCAATTCTAATTGTTCGACAAGTCTTTCCTTTTTTAATCTTGAAGAAATTGCAATAATTTTCCCCCTTAAGACACATTTAGCTCCCTCCCATAGTATAGATGGGGAGACAGTATTAGTGTCATTAAATTGAATGTACTCTATTAGGCCTTTTCTAATTTCTTGTTGTATCAAGTCATTATTTAGAATAGATACATTTGCTCTCCAATATTTAAAATTATTATCTGGATTCATCTTTAATTTCACAGAAACTGGAGCATGGTCTGAGATAGTGGTTGTTTCTATACTACACTCAGTAGCTCTGTGAGAGTCTACTGCAGACATCAAAAACATATCTAACCTAGAGTGGCTACCATGTACATGTGAGAAGAAGGTAAAATCTTTTTCTTTGGGGTGTAGCCGCCGCCAAACATCAACCAAACCCAGCTCGTCCATCAGTGCACAGAGAGAAAGAGACTTCCTGGACCTTGGACCAAAATCTGCAGGGAGCCTATCTACAGATGCTCTGAAAACACAATTAAAGTCTCCCCCTATAAGTGTGATTCCCTCTGCCTTTCCTGCGATCAATGATGCTACATTTTTAAAGAAATTTGGACAATCCTCATTTGGAGCATATAAATTAAGTAGAGTAATTTTAATGCCCCCTATGCATCCAATAACCATCACAAATCTCCCCTCTTTGTCACTGAAGGTTTTTTCATGACTAAAATATACCGTTCTATTAAAAAGAATTGCAACTCCTCTTTTTCTCCCATTTTGATATGAGGAGCTATACTGCTGGTCAACCCACTCCCTCCTAAGTTTCATGTGCTCCTTATCTGAAAGGTGCGTTTCCTGGAGCATTGCAATGGCACAGTTAAGTTTTTTCAATTGGTTAAGTACTTTTTTCCTTTTAATTGGACTGCCTAAGCCTTTAACATTATAAGTAACACAGTTTATTTTATCCATCTATCATCATTGTGTTTTGCTCTTGAACCCTGTACTGTTTCACACAATTGTCATAACCATACATATTGAAAATAACAGAGTAATAGCCCAAAATAAGTCTCAGGATAGAAAGAACACTTACAAATGAACAAATATCGAAAAAGTAGAACAAATTAGGCTTCCACATACCCGACTGGATCAGCTGAAGTATTTCAATATAAAGTTTAGTTCTCAGACCTGAGTGATCCAGTGTCCGATGTAACCTGGGCGGAGGTTGGTGACCGGGCCTCCGCGGGGAAAAGCACGACGTGCGCGGCCTCGCTGTCGCTCTCGGGGCGTCTTGTTGCGGGGCTTCAGCTGTGGATAGGTGGCTCTCCACTCGAAGAATCTCACGTTCCGTCCGTGTTGAAAATATTCACTTTTCTTTTCCTAACATCTACGGTTTAAATCAATCAGATGAACTCGGCAAGAAATAGATTAGTCCTCAGTGCAAAAGAAGGTTTTGACCTCGGCTTGAGAGAGAGCTGTTGGGCCTCTACCTGCTCTCCGTCCGGCAGCAGTACTCCATCCTTCCCGGGCCAGCTCAGTCTCCAGTCGCTCCCTCTCATCAACTCGAACGTGCAGTCCCAGCTCCTGCAGCACGGTTACAGCCTCTGTCAGCGTCCGGTAGGTCTTCATGCCGTCTTCCCAGAACACTCTCAGTTGTGCGGGATAAATGCACTTTGCTCGTATGTTCTTCGGTTTCAGCTGTTTCACTACGTCTCGTATCAGTGCTCTCCTCTTCTGCAACTCAGGGGAGAAATCGTGATCAAAATAGATCTGTTTTCCACTATACATAACTTTTCTCTGTTCCCAAGCCTGTCGTAGTACGGCTTCTTTAACTGAGAAATCCAGAAATCTGACGATAAGCGAGCGTGGTGCAGCTTCGGCGGACTTGGGCTTGGCGCTGAGCGCTCTGTGTGCTGTTTCAATTACGATGTTCAGTTCAGGGGGAAGTCGAAGAGTAGAATTAAGCAAATCCTGGACAAACAACTTAACATCCCTTCCCTTCTCACTGTCTTCGGCAACTTGATAAATTCTCATATTGTTTCGCCTGAGACGATTTTGCATATCGTCGCATCTTGTGGTCAGATCCATTTCCCTGCGCAGCAGGTAGCGAAGGGCTCGTTCATGGCGCTTTGCCGTATCTTCATTAGCACTGATGCGATCCTCCGCCTCGGATGTTCTCTTTTGCAGTTCCATGAAATCTTCTTTCATTTCATGAAAAGACGTCTCCAGTCTTGTTAATGAAAGCTGGGTCTGAGCGTGTCCGTCTTGGTTGTCTTTTCTCAATTTCTCGAGCTCTGCTAATATTTTCGAATCGGAGTCACGCATGTTAGCATCTGGTAGCCCACTCGGTGCTTGCATTAGAGTTAGCTGTTTCAGGTTGTCACTTTTATCCTTTGCTGAGTCCTGTTTGCTTGATCCTCTGCCTCTCACAGACGATGCCATATCTTTTAAGGAAAAAATCGCCGAGTGTTGTGCTGGTTTAGTTAGGAAATAATATAAGTTTCACGGAGCGTTTCTTTTAGGCAGCAGCCATCTTGGCGTCACCGGAAGTCCTTTCACAAAAACATTTTTTACAGTTTTTCTCCATAGGTTTGGCTCATTTCTCGAAACTGAAATTACATTCTCAAAACAACATGGACAAACCTCCAAACTACTTGGCAATTGTTCACAACAGACTGGCATTTCTCCTTCATTTCATCAAATTGCAAATGTCTTAGTACATGTCTCGATGTCTCAGTACATCTTTGCAAATGATTTAGTACAGGTTGCCTTCATTTAGCACTATTTCCAAATGAATAGATCTTGTTGATCTAAACTGATTGTTGACTTCTCAGTCTGATGGTCATTCACTCCAAAACATGTCAGCATCATTTAATTGTATAAGTCATCACATGCACAATAGTCTGTTCAGTTGTCAGGATTAGTCATGAACATACGGTGGCCAGGAGAGGGACGGTGAGGACAGCTTTATTTACAGCACTGTAGGAACCATATAATGTTCCTTGTTTTTTGTTAATGTGTTTATATTACAGTATGTTATGCTGTATAGATTTTCTTTTTACTCTGATGTATGAAGTCACTTTATGTGTGTCAATACGGTTTTTCTCGATTGTTTACACACATTTTCTGAAAGTATGCCTCATACTCTCAGAACTCTACACACAAATCAGAAAACACACACACACAATGTGCAAAACCCCTCAGTTCTCCTTCAAATGAAACTTTACATTCAAAACAATGTTATTTCTTCTTAAAATGCTATTTTGTTTTCAAATGACACACAAACCATCATATGAATAGACATTTATGAGAACCAGTTGAACACTGATGTGCTCAGTGTAAAACACCATGATGAATGGAAAACACTTCTTTTTTAAAGTGTTGTAAAATATTTCAGAATATTGTTATTTTTACTCAGAACACACAATTGCACAGTAACAAATGTATTTTATTTTTCCCGCTAAAGCTATGTACACAGTGAAAACCCCAACCAACACAAAGTTGCACATACAGTGCACAAATATACAAACAAGATAAGAATTTACAGTTTACAGTTACAGTACTCCTCTTACTCTCACTCCTCTGGCTCTGTTTCCAATGTTGGCAACCATTGTTCCAAAACAAAAGAACTCACCTGTTGCCCTTTTATGCTGAAGCTCTGACTGCTAATTGTAAAACTGTAACAGGTGTTTGTCCATGTGATGAGTCACTGTGCATAGCAGGACAATTAACTTTAGAATTTTGAATTACAGTGTGTTCTTTGAGAAAACAAGAGATTTTCATGCACTCATTCGTGCAAGAGTTACATGTTGTGGTCACTGTGTCTCAAGTAACGGCATTTGTGTGTAAACAACTGAAAAAAACTGTAAAAAGTTACAGTTTCCTTGACAGTATGAGTGCAATGTGTGATGACAAACCTTGGAGGCTACTCTTACCGTGAAATCCTATTTTTTCAGTTTTATACACAATTGTATTCTGTTAGCTGGACAAACAAAAACTAGCACAGTAACCATTGTGAATGAAGGACTGGGCTCAGACTGAGAGGTGGACATGAGGGGTATTTCAATAGTCATCTGTCATAGTGACAACACATCTAAACATTTTGACTTGCAGTGCTCACACAATGCCAAAGGGACGATGCATTTTGGGGGCACTGACTATTTATATGAGAACAGAATTTAGTTTTGACCAGTCGTGTGAACTGTTTTGGGAGAGATATGAGCTTTTGCAAGTGAACCAAGGTGTTGTGCTGAAGCATCCAGATTATTTTGGCAAAAGCACCAAGAGTGTTGAGAACGTCTGGTCTGTTTCAAGAAATGAGCCAAAGCAATTGAGAAGGATCCTTGCATTTTTGGTGGCACTGACTATTTATATGAGACAGAAACTTAGTTTTGAATCATGAGTGAAAGGTTTTGGGGGAGATATGAGCTTTTGCAAGTGAGCTATGGTGTTGTGCTGAACTGTAAGACTGTTTTGCTAAATGATCTTAGAGTTTTGAGAATGTAATTTCAGTTTCGAGAAATGAGCCAAACCTATGGAGAAAAACTGTAATATAATCCATTTGTAGAACTGAGAAATTCGAGTGTCTTCACTTTTCCTTTCTGGATTACAGCTTTGAAGGGAACCCTGCACTTTGTTGTATGTTCTGTCTTGAGGTTAACTAAATTCATAATGAAAATGGAAACTTTAGGCGCTGGCATTCAGCTCACTGAGTTATAAGGTGATGCCACATGGGGTCAGTCCCATTGCAGTGCTCATGACCGTTTGCTGCGTGTCTCTGTCCTGTCTCCCCCACTTTCACTCTGTCTATTTCTATCTAATAAAAACTGAAAAACTCTCTCCCTAAAAAATTTTTTAAAAAGAAAATGGAAAGTTTGACACCACCCTGTCAGTGAGAATGACACAATCTTTGTTTTTTATCATAAATATATCTGAGTGTGTTGGCCAGTAAGAGACAAAAACATACTAAGCAAAACAGACCACAAGTTAAAAAGGGAACAAATAATAATTTCTTAAAATATAATGTTTTTTATGAATTTCATTTAAATTTTAGGTGTGCATCCAGTTGGTCAGCTAATAACTGCTGGTGGCCACAAGCTTAAGGGCACCATGTCCTGCCCTTGCTCGGTTGCTTGTGGGTCGACCGTATTCGGAAAGGAACCTCATCAGTTTTAAATCACTAGCATGAGGGTGAAACCCAACAAGACATCGCTGGAAGATCCTGATTCCTGCAAGCACTGCTGCATGATGCCGGCTCAAATTTGGAAGCATTGCTTACAAGTGTTGGCAGATTCTAAAGACAATCCCTGACCGTCTGACACCACAGCTCAGCCGGTGGTTGCTGGGGGCACATGGCCAAAAATCAAGGCACAGCGTTTCGTACTTCCATTCAGTTAGCTCCTCAATCGCAGGACAAACATGGTGGCGGAGAGGGAGACGAGAACAATATTAACTTGGATCTCTTTGACGATGTAAACGAAAAGGATGATAAGGATGTCTTTTGTTCTCCAACCTGCTGCATCCTGGCAGCTTTATGGCAGCAAGGCTGAGTCTCTTCCTGTACCCCATGAGGTCAACTTGCAGAGGAAAGCAAGTCAGCATCGTCCACATTACAGGATGACAAGGGGAAAGAGAGGGGTTTACTTGCCAAAAAAACCATGCCTTCTCATCAACTCATGCTAGCTGCTTGCCATTATTGTGACAAATCCTTTCACAGAGTCCCTGTCAAGGGGCATTTTAGCCTGGACCTCCCCAGCAGTGAAGTTCTGGGTTCTGGCGCTCACTGATCCACCTAAAGTGGAGCAGCCAGTGACACATCATCTCCATCCCCAGGGCAGTCTCATACTAAAATGTGTAATTGCCATGTTTGTCCACAAAGCAAAAACATCATGGTTTCTCCTTAGAAGTGTGGGGTACTTACATTTGTTCTGGCGTATTCTTTTTTCTTTTGGCTTGCATCTACATCACATGCCTTACAAGTTGCTTTTACTTTACACATTAAAAGCTTTATCCACTAATTTTCATATAACACATATAAAAAAGTAGCTGATTGTCCTTTAGTTGTTTCAAAAACTAGTAAAATTACCTATGTGATGTGATAACTTAGATTGTATTAACAAGGACTGACATTGCATTAGTCATTTTGCATGGCAGACAGTTCACTCCGTCTTTTCAGTGAATGCGGATGTGCTTCTTGATCAATTAAACCATCTTAGACCAATTGTAGGACGCAGATGCTAGCATGTAGAGACCATATTTCCCAGAGAACAGTCAAGAGTTGTATTTAGCTGTCTAGTGAAAAACATTTTGGCAGGCAGACAGGCAGGCTTGCCTTTTTGTTGTGAGGTCCAAGATGCAGCACTGGTTATTATCCACTACTTATGGCCTGTGTCTCTAGAGTTAGCTTATGTCAAGTTGACATCATGTAGTTCATATCCAACTTTAAACAGGCTTGGTTTCAAATTGTCTCACTGTGCATCTTTGAATTGTCTTTCACTATCAGTTGTTCAGTTGACTGTAAACTGCATGAGCCTGCAAGAAGGGTTCTCTACAAACAAAGTGTAATTTGATTAGCAGACTACTAAATCAAACTCCAGGCCTCCAAACTGGTCCTCGCTGCTGGTGCGGCTTGTGTTTGGCATGCTGCATGCCATCGTGTTTGTTGAGACGCACATGTGATCAGCATGGAAACGGGGGATTTCTATGCTTTGAAAACTTACACGCCAGAATACAGATAGCCCAACAATTAGCAGCAGTGTGTACGGTGTATTTGTCCTATGTACAATAATGAAGCTTGTGTGTGACGTACCTTCAGGTTGGCGTTCCCGGGCCCAGTTCAGGAGAGCTTTCTGGATTCCTACCTCACCAATACCAATCTGAAAACAGAGAAATTAATAAAGATGGTTATTCAGATTCAATAATAGGCACACCTGCATTCATTATTCTTTACATAACGAGCTATGACCACAACACTGACATTTTCTCAACTTTGACGGAGAAATGCTTAACATTTTAGAAGATGGTTGTGCATTTACGTATTGAGCAGACATGGGGCAACAATATATCCTGTTTAAACTCTGCTTTGGTCCTCAATATATCATGAGGAAAAAATCTGGCTGTTTTGCTGCCAAATTCTCTTCTCTGTACAGCAGCTAGTCTCTAACTGTGTCTGTCTGATGATCGGTTTTGAGCAGATTGTGTATTGTGAGCGTTTAAGGCTTTATCTTAAAAAACACAGCTTCTGAAGCCAGAAACTGTGCTAACAGCTGCAAAAGTGAGCAAAAAGAGTAAAGGCACAGGCATGAAAACAAAAACAATGAGCTGATAGATGCTCTGAAGCTCTATTGAGCTGAGAAATGCAGACATCCGATTCATTATTGCTATAAAAAAGAATTTTGATGCTTTAAAAGGGGTGGCTAATTGTAAATTCAGGGTGGACTTGAAGTTTGGAAATCTGGAATTCCAGCTTCTGTGCGAACAAAAAATGGCTGTAGTGAACACTAAATAATGACGTGAAAAAAAGCAGTTTTGTCTTGTTATCAGACTAGTTTCATAGTGGACATAATCCTGCATTTGAACACGTCATTATGAATGAGTACTGATGATCTGTGTTGGTCATAGTGGAGGGTGCCTTCTACTCATCTACAGATACTGACGCTCAAGCTAACATCACCTCTCAGCGGTCTGGTAATGGCAGATAAGACAGCTGATGTTTAAACTGAATGTTGCATGGTTAAAGATCTAACTGATGTGGTAGTGATGTTTTGTTGCAAACACACCTTCTTGAGGTCAGAGGACTTCATGTGGCGAAGCGTCTCAATCGTCACACGATTATGGGCCAGAATAGGCAGGTAGTGCTGCACTGACAGTCTGCACAGCAGGTTGACTAAATCCTTCTCCACACCTGCCTCCTGCAGTAAGATTACAGTTTCAGCACATACCCAGCTTTCAGATGTTGTGTGTGTTGATCCTGTTCTGCTCTGTACTGTACCTGCATGCGTAGTGACAGTGGCTTAGCATCCAACAGTCTCTGGTACTGTATCATCCAGTAGTTCTGTTGGTTGGACTCGGACTTCAGCTCCATCTCCGCCTGGAAAACACAAAGTGGTTCTTGTTTATTCAATTAAACCAAGTATAAGCAAGACAGCAAGGGAGACAAGATCATCATTTCAGCTCAAATGACCCATAACTGACTGTGTAAGTATGAAACAACAGATGACACATGAGCAATCTCTGCCTCCAGAGCAGCATAACTTGTTGACATGAAACAAGGGAGTCACCGTGTAAACAGTAACATCAGTGCTTTTTCCCCTATTTTTTAAACTACCATCAGTTTTTCTGATTTTACAGTCTATAACAAACTATTTCACAGTGAAACAAAGAGAAAAAGAGGTAACCACTGATGTGTTTCCTCACCAGAACCTGCCGGAGCTCCTGCTCTCTCTGGTCCCTCTGCTTCAGCAGCTGCTGCAGTAAGTCACCGAGAGCTGTACGCTGATCCACCAGAACCTCCTGCACACAAGAGGTGAAGGGACAATACACACTCATCAGTACATGCTGTCTGAATACTGATAACAAAGCAAATAAAACAGGGGACTTGTATAGTCCAGGTGTGTAGTAGGAAGACAAGATCATCATCTCTTGCTCATTTTCCTGCCTGAAAGCAGCTCAAAATGAATCTGAACATTTAGTTAATAACTACAAAATAATAACATAATAATAATAATATCTGCTATTTACCCTACAAACACAAAGTAAATCTCAGACTGATGGCATGCTGCCATTTGTTTAGAAGGTGTTTTCATAATAAACTTCCAATAATAGAGCAATGTAATTACCCAGCATTAAAGCAGGCAGTGGGTTTCAGGCTTGACAAAGCTGAGTAGAGCCACTTCAGCTACTCTACCACAAACATAAATGCAACATGTAATGTTTTATTAAAATCTATGTATAGTTTTTAACATAACAGAACAAATATTTGTTATTCGAGCACATGGCATCTCTACAACAGAATGGACATCATTGACCAACCAAGTTTGCAATATGTTGAAAGTTATAATGGTACATGTGGAGTAGGGTCATAGACTACAAATCATTAACAAGTCACCCATGTGAGACATAGAGAGTTAATGAGCTTGTAATGTTGTCCCACTTTTTCTGAAGGGCTTGGCAAACTTGGTGACATTTGGAGTACAACATAATGTTGTCTATCCAGAGCATCCCACAGAAGTTTGATGACATGTGGATGGACTGAACACTTCAGCTGCTGGAAGGAAAGTGCATATGTACTCTGGAGATAAGAGGACACACGTTGAAAAGTTAAGTGATGCTGGAAAATGAATGAGGCAGCCATAGGTGTGAGGATTTCATCTTGATACTGATGGGCATTGATATTGGCATTAACAAAATGCAGACATGCTCTTTGTCCATGGTAAACAGCATTCCTGCCCACACCATCACTCCTCCATCTCCAGGGGCCACTGACCTAACAATCTTGACACCTGCATGGCATTCCCCTGTACGACATTAGTTTTGCTGTCTGCCATCTGCTCTGTTCAGCTGAAGATGAGATTCATCAGTGAAAAAGACAGTCCTCCGTCTTGCTACTGTCCAGTGAATGTGAGCGATGCCCACTGAAGCCACTTACACTGCTGTTCTACCACTAGATCAAGACCTTGGTGTGGACAAAAAGATCACAAACCAGCTTCGCTCAGGCTGTTCCTTGCAGTCTGACCAGAAGTTCATCAGTGTCTCTGTATCACACAGGATTTCACAGATGAACAGAAATCATGGGTCCTGTGTTTAGGTGGTGACACATGGTCATGTAGCAGATACCATGCTGTCTGAAACATTTTCTGAGATGACAAATCTAAGATGACAAATGTTGTGAACAAGTGCCTGACTGCAACCCATTCTCTTCTTTCTCTTTTTTTGACAACTATCTTCATTTCTATTGCTGCACTTGTTTTTACAAAGGGTTAAAATCATACATTTAGTTAAGTTTTTAGCTGCCTTATTTACCTCAATCTCTCTATTGAATTCATGTATTTGATGCTGCTTTATTTCTGAGTATTTCCTTAAAGTGTAGTGTGTACAATGTTAAATTGTTACAATGGAGCAATGACATGGAAATAACCAAAAGAAAAAAATAAATAAGTGGGAAGGCAAAGAAAGAAGGCGGTGACACCCACCTGCAGGTTCTCAGCATCCAGATTGCGTCTTTTAATCTCCAGCTTAGTCAGCTGCATTAATTCACCCTCTATGAGCTTGATCTGGGGACAGTGGAGAAGCAGACATGAAGCTAGCAGGGAGAGGGGACATGCTGCTGAACGCAAAGTCAGGCTGAAAAATACTGGTAATGAGTTGGTGAAATGAATTTCTGTCTTGTTACAATAATACACAGGGCTCTGTGGGCACCCAGTGGCTCTACCTTATAAACAGTAAAAATCAACCAGAACATTTTTGTTAGTATGAGTAAAAAAGAATTAGATTATGAGCAGGCTGCGGGAAAAACAAGAGAAAAAATGACAATAATGCTCTGTGGTTGCAGTCTGTGTTTTCATCTTTACCAGGATCATTTTATGAATTCAAACAGTGATTTGCTTAAGCCTTCATAAACTGAGCCTTTGGTCACTTAGCAGCAGTGGAAACAAGCTGTATACACCGCACTGAGGTATCTATCACCCGTCCACACAGACCTGGTTGCGGATGTAGCCATGTACAGCATCTTTCTGCAGCTGAAGGGCCTGGAATGCTGCTTTCTGCATCTCCTCCTGTAAAGAAAAAATCAGAGGACACAACAGTTCACTGAGCCTGACTGTATAAACAAGCTCTCATGACAGTGAAGCCATATTCAGGCACCACCTACCTCCTGTAAGATGTGGGCAATGGCTTTAGATTTGTCCAACACTTGGAGGGACAGCATCTTGTCAAACTTCCTGTCCAAATTCTCCATACTGTTACAGGACAAGGGAGAAGCAATTACAACATGTTTCTAAAAACTCTGATTTGTTAGGTGCACACCATAGACTGCATAAAAGATAGATATAGAAATCCTGACACCTATTGATTTGACAACCATTTTGAAGCCCTGAGTGGAACTGGCTGTCATTAATTTTTTTTTTTTTTTAACACCTCCCGTGGGCTCACCACCCGCAGAGGGAACCATATGGGACAGATGCAGTGTGGATCAGGAGGCAGCCAACGGCGGGGGCCTCGGTGACCCAATCCCTGGACAAAGCTTTTAGCTGTTGGGACGTGGAACGTCACCTCGCTGGGGGTAAAGGACCCTGAGCTTGTGCAGGAGGTTGAGAGGTACTGTGTAGACATAAGCAGGCTCACCTCCACCCACAGCTTGTGGTCTGGTGGCGGTGAGAGGCGGCAGGCTGGTGTGGTGTTGTGCTTATAGCCCCACGTGTTGGAATTTACCCCAGTGAACGAGAGGGTCGCATACCTGCGCCTTCGGGTCGAGGACAGGTTTTTAACTGTTGTCTTGGCCTACGAGCTGAACAGCAGTGTGGACAAGGACAGTGAGACCTGGAAGGGGGTGACTGGGATGAACGGCCTCCTCCCGATCTGAACCCAAGCTGTGTTATGTTATTTGATTTCTGTACTAGCCACAGTGTGTCCATAACGAACACCATGTTCGAGCACAGGGGTGTCCATAAGTGTACGTGGCACCAGGACACCCTAGGCCGGGGGTCGATGACAGACTTTGTAGTCATGTCACGTCAGTCATATGACCTCTGGCCGCGTGTCTTGGACACTCGGGTGAAGAGAGGGGCAGAGCTGTCAACCGATCACCACCTGGTGGTGAGTTGGATCCGCTGGCAGAGGAGGAAGCCAGACAGACTCTGTAGGCCCAAATGTGTCGTTAGGGTCTTTCAGGAACGTCTGGCAGAGCCCTCTGTCTGCGCGGTCTTCAATTCCCACCTCCAGGAGAGCTTCTCCCAGATCCCGGAGGAGGTTGGAGACATTGAGTCTGATTGGACCATGTTCTCCACTTCCACTGCCGAAGCAGCTGCTCAGAACTGTGGTCGTGAGGTCTCTGGTGCCTGTCGTGGCTGCAATCCCTGAACACGGTGGTGGATGCCGGAAGTAAGGGATGCCATCAAGCTGAAGAAGGAGTCCTTTCGAGTGTTGTTAGCTTATGGGACTGCTGAGGCAGCCTTCGAGTACCGGAAGGTCGGGCAGGCTGTTGTGGACTTAAAAACTCGGGTCTGGGAGGAATTTGGGGAGGTAATGGAGGACAACTATTGGTCAGCCTCGAAGAAATTCTGGTAAACCGTGCAGCACCTCAGGACGGGGAAGCAGTGATTCACCAACACTGTTTACAGTGGAGGTGAGGAGCTGTTGACCTCAACTGGGGATGTTGTCATCCCCAGTTGAGGGGGCAGTGAACGGAATGCTTCAAGGATCTCCTCAATCCTGCCGTCAAGTCTTCCACTGAAGAAGAGAAGGCTGAATTCGCAGAGGCGGACTTGTCTGTCACCCAAGCTGAAGTCACTGAGGTGGTTGGAAAACTCCTCGGTGGCAGGGCACTGGGGGTGGATGAGACTCACCCTGAGTACCTGACTGTCATCGTTGACACGTCTCTGTAACATAGCGTGGCAGTCAGGGACAGCACGTGTGGACTGGCAGACCGGGGTGGTGGTTCCTCTTTTCAAGAAAGGGGACCGGAGTGTAGTGTTCCAACTATAGGGGGATCACACTTCTCAGCCTCCCCGGGAAAGTCAATTCAGGGTACTGCAGAGGAGGATTCGACCGGTGGTTGAACCTCGGATTCAGGAGGAACAGTGTTCGCGGAACACTTGACCAGCTCTACTCCATCGGGTGATTGAGGGTTTATGGGTGTTCGCCCAAGCAGTACACATGTGTTTTGTGGATTTGGATGAGGCGTTCGACCGTGTCCCTTGTGGCACCTTGTGGGGGTACCTCCGGGAGTATGGGGTTCGGGGCCCTCTGCTAATGGCAGTCCTGTCCCTGTACAACTGGACTGCCCACTGCTAAGGGCAGCCTGGTAACTGTACGACTGGAGCAGGAAGGCTGGTTTGCACTGCCAGCAGAACGTCAGACCTGTTCCTAGTGCACGCTGGCAGGGCTGCCCTTTTTCATGACTTATGGACAGAATTTGTAGGTGCAGGCAGGGACCGGAGGGGGTCTGGTTTGGGGACCACAGGATCTCATCTCTGCTTTTTGTGGATGATGTCGTCCCATTGGCGTCATTGAATCTGGACCTTCAGCGTGGACTGGGGTGGTTTGCAGCCGAGTGTGAAGCCACTGGGATGAAGATCAGCACCTCCAAATCCGAGGCCATGGTTCTCCACCAGAAAAAGATGTCTTGCCCTCTCCGGGTCGGTGGAAAGTCCTTGCCTCAAGTGGAGGAGTTTAAGTATGTCAGGGTCTTGTTCACGGGTGAGGGGAGGATGGAGCGTGAGATTGACAGGCGGATCTGTGTGGCATCTGCAGTCATATCAGTCTGTTGTTGTGAAGAAGGAGCTAAGATGAAAGACAAAACTCTCAATTTACCGGTCAATCTACTCTACGCTCCTACTCTTACCTATGGTCATGAGCTTTGGGTCATGACAAAAGAAAAAGATCCCAGATACAAGGGTGGCTGGGCGCACCCTTAGAGACAGGGTGAGGAGCTCAGTCAACAGGGAGGAGCTTGAAGTAGAGCCGCTACTTCTCCACATTGAGAGGAGTCAGCTGAGGTGAATCGGACACCTGTTCTGGATGCCTCTGGGACGCCTCCCTGGGGATGTGTTCCAGGCATGTCCCACCAGAGTGAGGCCCCGGGGAAGACCTACGACACGTTGGAGGGACTGTGTCTCTATGTCTCTTGACTGGCCTGGGAATGCCTTGGGATCCCACTGGAATAGATGGAGGATGTGGCTGGGGCAAAGGAAGTCTGGCCTCACTGCTTAGACTGCTGCCTCCGCGACCCCGCTAAGTGGTAGAAGATGGATGGGTGGATGGATATATTGTTTTTTTGAAACTTAGAACTATGAAGTGAGGGATGGATATGACTGACTAGCTGACTTCTTTTTGAAACCGGAGGAGTCATCTAATGCCGGTTGTTAGAAATAATGCAGATGTAAGTCACTTCCATTCTGGCTTCCCTTTTCAGATTTAGAGGCTACATCAATCTTTAATATAAAGTCTATGGTCCACATAAGTCTGATCTGTGTGTGTGTTGGTGAGAGTGCATTTTTAACCTCCTGCAGGCCTCAGAGACCAGGCTCCTTCTGCGACAGTCACTGGCCTCTTGTAGGAGGCTCATTGCACAGCTGTCTGACAGCATCTTCTGCATGGCCGCTAAAAACAAGAAGAGATAAGTGGAGAAACAGCTTGGAGGACAACGATTTCATTGATGATCAATGATTCAAGGAAATGGAGAGATAACAATGAAAGTAGTGGTTGACCCATAAAGTTTTTATGGTTAGTGGAATGTCAGAGTAGAAAGAAACATTGACATGTTTGACCATTATATAACTAGTTTGTATTATTCTATTAAAACAGGGTTGTACCATTCAATTCAATTCAATTTTATTTATATAGCACATATTTAGCATATTTGGGGCACTGGTGGCCTAGTGGTTTGTGAAGCGAACTTGTAACCGGTGGGTCGCCGGTTTGAGTCCCTGGACCGAGAAGAGGTTGAGATGGGAAAGTGAGAGCGACCGCTTGTCCCAGTCATCACCACTGTGGGCCCTTGAGTAGGGCCCTTAATCCCTGACTGCTCCCTGGGCGCTGCACTGCGGCAGTCCACTGCTCCTAGTATGTATAGTTAAGGTTAACTATGAATAGGATGAATAAGATGGGTCAAATGCAGAGAAGGAATTTCTCAAGGGGATCATTAAAGGTTAGATTATTATTATTATTATTATTATTACTACAACATATGTTATCTCATAGCACTTAACGTAATAAGGAAGAACAGAAAACAGAATTGAAGGCCATATGTACACATCAATGAGCTTGCAAAATTTCAGGACTCTAGCTACATCATTTCTGAAAATACGGCACTTCAAACATTGCTCCACAGATTGGTGCAAAGAAAACAACGCAAAAATTGACATGACCCAGCTTCTTTGAGAATTTTTAACTCAAAAACTAAAGTTATCTATGATCCCAGGTTTTACACATTTTACTTAATAACATATGTATGCAGAGAAAAAAAAACTAGACAAATATGAGATGGTCAGGCGTTTAAAATGTGGTGAATTGAGGTGAAAAGCCCCATATATAATAGACACATTTGTGTGCTTTTATGGTTTATATTTTGTGAGCAGGACATCCTTGTAAAAGACAGCTTGCTCTCAGTGGTCCTCACTTTTTAAATAAAGGAAAAACACTGAAAAAATAAACATGTGCAAATGTCTGTGAATGCATCCCCTTAATTGCAGTATGTTTAGCAACTTGTGCTTGTCCACTGTAGCCTATTGATGCAAAAACTATGAATGGGCCTTAAGCGACTATTGGATCATTTACTTAACTCATCAAGTTAAGTAATTGAAAATGCTATTAGCCTATCTGCATATACTGCAGACTATACATGTACTGCATTACGGTTAAAGTTTCTGAAATCCTGCTTCATAATGGTGGTCGTGTCTCTGAGGAATGAGACACTGTCCCTCTTGTCAAATTAAAAAAATACAAAGCATGATGGATGCAGGTCTGTAAGCAGACACCCTTCTTACATAAGGCACTTGAGTCAAATATTCAGAATATTGAGGAACACTGTTGCAGGGCTGATAGTGACCACCAGCTATACAGGAAGGGCAGTTATGAGGGATAACGCTTTACAAAATAAATGCTGTGTACACTAATTTTAAAAAAAAAACAGCTCATTTGTCAGCCATGAACAGAAATAAAGAGTGTGAGGTGTAATGTACAATAATATGTCACTCTAAGGTGGTGCAAGACAACAGAAGTAAAGTTAGGTTAATTGCCTAACTAAAGATTTGTTGCATCAACAAGGTTTTTTGTACTGTTTGTTGTTTTACAGTACATAACCATGATTTTTGCTAAGAATATCTTTAAAAAAAAGAGAGAAACCTTCGCACATCCACTAACAACAGGTGCATAGGAGAGGAAAAACGCATAAAGTTGAAGAATGAACTCCCGCACACTGTCTCACTTGCAAAAGAAGTTATTTAATTAACGCAACGTTTCGTTGCGCTAATTAAATAACTTCTTTTGCAAGTGAGACAGTTTGCGGGAGTTCACTCTTCAGCTAAGAATATCTTAAATTTTGCTACTAAAAACATTAACCAATATATTTACTAACTAGAATGGTGCACAAACTCTGGGATGGCTGCACTGTTTTTTAATTACATCAAATGTGTCTTTGGTGTGTCTGTATTAGCACTTTGCATGAGGGAAAGTAACGCCATGTCAACCTGCTGCCTCAGAAATGTCATGAATACATTCGTGTATTCGGTACAGTTGTGAAATTCATCAGCACCAAAATCATTATCATCATCATCATCAAAATAAAAAACAACTTTCGTGTATGTCCAGTATAGAAAATGAGTGAAATCTGAGTAGGAAAACAACAATGCTGAACATCCAGCATTATACGTAACAGTTAATTCTATGTAATTAGTTCCATACCTGCTACTTCCCTCTTCCTCAGGGAATTGGCCTCTTCTTGTGTGATAGCAGTCAGATGTTCCATACGGATCCTGATGGAGAACAATGACAATATTTTAAAGGTCCTGTAGTCGTAGTACATTGTGATAGAGAGCTAAAAGTCATGGTAAAATCTAAAAACACCAAGTATAAACGTCTAATAAACTGTAACACAAATTCAGTTATACATATTATAATTACTTTATTCTACTTGGTGAATTAGTTGTTTGAATAAAATAAACAACTCTATACATCATAAAGTGTAGGATTTAAACATTTCGGATAGTGTGTGTACATCAAAAGTCATAAATGTTCATCATCTTAGTTTATGCTATCATGCTAATTAGAACTGAACACAGAGAGTCGGTGAGGCTGATGGTCATTCCAGTTTTGCAGGTATTCAGCCACAAACCACAGTACATGGAAGAATGACATTTTTACCAGAGGCGTTATAAGACTTTGACAGGGCTTTGTTTTTACTTGGTGTTGGTGCTAGATGGAATCAAAGCCACTGCAGTTTATCCTAAAGGAAACACAACTGCTTGTACAAAATGTCATGATAATCCATCTAATAGACATTTAACTGAACACACTGCTGTCCGGGTCTTTAAGCTATTTTAGACTCTAGCTTTAAAATCTTTGCTGCAGTGGCTAAACTTTGCATTTTGCTCAGAGTATTCAGTGAGTAGATTTTGTCTCCTCCTCTTAAATTAAAGTGGTGCTATGGTCAGAGGTGCTGTGATAACTTTAATTGAAATAACTGTTTTTTAGAGAACCGTTAAAACAAGAGATTACAAAGTGCTTGGACAGAAAAGCAAGACAACCAGCTCAGCAAGCATGGCAAAATTAGAGTGAAATTACAATAAGGGTAAAACAAGAAGAAAAAAATATGCAAAACTATGACTGAAACACATCCAGAATGGGTGGGACGAATGCAGGGAACAAATGATTTTCTAACAATACTTATAACCTGTCAGTACTGCATTAAGATATACTTAAAAAACCTGTCCTTTAAAACAAATTTACCAAGATGGATACTCTGTATGGCATGTTATTCTTCTTTTGTAGGGTCTTCTATGTTGTGTCCTTGGGATTTTATTTTCCCTCCCCTGAAAGCGCTTTGTGTATTTCATTGGAAAGCGTTCTATAAATAGTCTGAGTCTGGCAAGTGGAAAACAATTGGTTGAGTGCTGTCATGAGTTGGAGTGCCTCAAATCTCTTTGCTGTAAGAGATCTGGATGATATGGATAAGTCATTTGTTCACTCACCGATCTTCCTCCATGGCTTGGAGAAACTCTGCACTCTTCTTCTGCCTGGAGAGATCCAAGTAAACACATTGCAGTTAGCACAGATTCATCTGTGGAGGCTGTATGTTTACAGTAAACTACAGAATCTAGCCTCCTCATAAGGTCCTACCTGTTGTTGTCCATCAGCATGTTGCTGATACGGCTGCTGATGTTGTCTTCAGCTTGCCGGACTTTCTCCAGCACCAGTAGCCTCTCGGCCTCCTGAGCCCTTTGCTGCTGACTGACGCCCAGCTCCATACGCTCTTGCTCCTAAACATCAGGCAGAAGATACACAGTAATGTGTGTGGCCAAAATACACAGGTAAGAAAACTCTCTAAAAGAAAACAACTTTACTGGGTTGTTTGTGTCAACTATCCAGGTTTCTGCTGGTGGTGCAACGTTGTGCTGAATGCTTCTTGGACAATTTGGGTCCTTAATTCCTCAAGCAATTTCTGTGGGATCAACTAAGTATTTCTGATTCTGGTTCTTAATAACAACAATTATAGCTTGACAGTCTGAGTATTACTGCTGACCATATGCACTCCCTTGAGAAAGCATGGATCCATCCTGCCTTGTATCAATGGTTCAGGCTGCTGCTGGTGGTGTAATGGTGTGAGGGATATTTTCTTGGCTTACTTTTGGCCCTTTAGTACCAACTGGTTTAAACTCCACAGCCTACCTGAGTCGTGCTGCTGACCATGTCCATCCCTTTATGACCACAGTGGACCATCTTATGCTGCTACTTCCAGCAGGATAATGTTCCATGTCACAAAGCTCAAATCATCTCAAACTGGTTTCTTGAACATGACAATGAGTTCTCTTTACTCCAATGGCCTCCACAGTCACCAGATCTCAGTTCAATAGAACCTTTGGGATGTGGTGGAACGGCAGATTGGCATCATGGATGTGCAGCCGACAAATCTGCAGCAACTGTGTGATGCTATCATGTCAACATGGACCAAAATCTCTAAGGAATGTTTCCAACACCTTTTTGAAAGTATGCCACGAAGAATTAAGGCAGTTCTGAAGGCAAAAGGGGGTCCAGCCTTTTACTAGCAAGGTGGACCTAATGAAGTGGCCAGTGAGTGTAGCTTCTTTAATTTCAACTGAAACAAGCATTCAGTAAGATCTATGGGAGACTGGTGCATTGTCATAAAATAAAAGACCAAGACCAAGTGAGTGCGTGTCCAACCTGTCGGACTGAGTTGAGGATGTTTTCCTTGTGTGAAGTATTCATGAGTAGAAGCTGAGTATGCTCGTTTTGCTTTTCCTCCCGGTGACGCTCAAAGGCCAGCTTTTCCTGCTGCTTCTGCACCTGAAGAACAAACACAGCAGTGAAATCAGTTTTTATACATCCACAAGTGTGTGTCTATTTAAAAAAAAAAAACTTCTAAAGGAACAGCGGCACAGTGGCATCTAGTAGATAGTTTGCAGACTGCAGCCAACTGAATATCCCTTCTTCATCCCTCCCTTTCCAGGAGAACCTATGGTGGCATACACCACAGCATAAACACATCCTTCTCTGGAGCCAGTGTCTGTGTGTTCTGGGCTACCATAGAAACACAGCGGCACAAAATGTCAAGCTCTGTGGAAGATGAAGTGGTGTCATTGTGAGCTAACAAAAACACACTGATTCATGGTTACATTTGGTTATACACTTGTGACAACATAATTATGAATACCATATTCCATTTCTGCTGATATAACCCCTAAATCCCAAACACTGGTCCTTTATGGTAAGAGACAAACCTACACTGCATCTGGTCGAAAACTGGTTGCAACTAATAAAAAGTATAATTGAATTGAAATGAATTATAAATAGTAACTAAAACAATGTTTGGCCATAGTTGAAAGTAAGCTTGTGTGCTTAAGCTGCAACAAGGGATAATTTACATGGAAAAAACTTCTAAATATGTAACTCTGATGCAACAAGATGAGTTTTTAGGGGTTTAATCAATTGCTGGAGAGGATCTTTGATATAAAAATTTGGAATAGTGCAGCTTTAATTAAAAAAAATACTAAAGGTAAGTAAGATAGTAAGATAATAAGATAACCATCCTCCAAGACAGTGTGCCAGAGAAAGGAGAGGAAAGATGAGTTGACTCTAACAGTGATTGTGTTAATTGTGTGTGATGGAGTCACAAACCTTTCTCTTCTCATAGTCACTGAATTTGTTCTGCAACAAAGAGCGATGGAAGGTTGAATGAGACTTTCATTATCTTCAACAGAAACCAAAAAAGATAGTGTAAAGCAACAATTAACAAGGTCCAAGCAAACAGCACTACACCGACATAAGACAGGCTCTTCACTGCTTTGCATGGCTGTGTGTGTTAGCATGTCATCTGCTGTACCTGCCAGGCCGCCTCCAAGCCGTCCAAACAGTCCGAGTTCTGTTTGCAACAGTCGCTCTCCAGCACCGGCAGGAGATACTGGGATGGTGGGCAGTACTCTTCTCCCAGCTCTGAAAACCATATCAACCAACATAATCAGCAATATTCTCCAATGCATTAAGGGATGCTTTTCTTCATTACAGTGACCACAGCCAGTGTGGTTGATCCTCAAGTTACTCTATGACTCGGTCTTCAATCTCTAAAGAGTAGTTCAGAGTCATGTAACTGCACAGTGGTGCAAGACGCAACAGACTGTAGATTTTAAATTTCATATTAATTAAACAGCATATCTAACTGCTTAACACAGTAAAAAGGATTAATTACTCATGTGTTCAGACCTAATATCTTATAGTGGTGCCACCAGGACTCTGGGATAGTATCACCAGTGCCAGATTGTGTGGTATAGTGTAACAGAAAGAATGTGTATTATCCTAGAAATGTTTTAATGGCTTTATCATCAGATAGGGGTATGTTTATGATTAGTTTGAAGAAAGATAGACTTGCATGAGTGCAGTACAGTTAAATGTGGAGCACAGTGTAAAACTCAGACTAGAGAGAGATGGTCAGGAACAGACTGGAAACACACCTCTGGGAACTAATTAAAATGCTTGGTAACAGTAGCTTGGTTTATAGGAGAAGAATTTCAGATTCAAATTCAACAGAAAGTGATGTCATGTTGATAGCTTGGCTTTCTCACTTGCCAGGTGAACGCTCTCCTTATTCAGAAAACTGGTGGGAAGAGGAGACACTTCATGGGAGAAGCAATACTCCCTGAAATGTCTGTCACAAGCCGTTATTGTGCAGCCGTAAAGTTTATTGAGGCTGTTTGCAGCACTGACAACACCACATTCTACTCCTTACTGTATCTTAAGGAAATTCTGCAAGCTGTTTGTGTCTAAATACATGTTTTCTTGATATTTATCTGCACTCCCCATCTCCTGTGTCTCTCCTGCCATCTCTGCATCATCTTGTGGCTTCTTTAGTTCTTACCTGACTAAGCCTCTTAGAGAAGAGGTGAAAAAACTACAAGAAGAAAAAGGGAAGTTCAACTGTTTTATATTGAAGCTCTTAGGATAACCAGGGATATTGTCTTTTTGTTTATTCGACACATTTTCCTTGTCCTAATGCTGGTGGCTACGCACCCCAAAATGCAATAGTTTGTAGGCACATGCAGCTCCTAATGTGTCCTGGAGAAGGCTACACCTGACAGCTTTCATAGGAAACTCCTCAGGAGAAAGTAATTTTCAATGAAAACTCTACACATTGCTCTCTGTGGACATGTCCAGAGCAGTGACACTGTTCCTGGAAAGAAATGTTGCCCTTAATCTTGTAATTAAAACTTCACTGTGTTGAATTTTCTAAATGTGAGACATCCCAAAGGAACTTTAGAGCCATATTGAAATTCTTGCCATGCATTTGCATTTGCACTGAGGCCACTGCAATATCTACAGTAACATATGGGCTAACTACAATAAATTCTATTTTTATTACTAGACCTACTCTCTGTTGCATTACTTTTTGAGTGATTAGATATATAAAATACTGTGATTCTCCAAAGGAAACCACTTTTGCATTTCTGTTAAAAATGATGGTCACTTTAAATGTACAATAATTTCGCTGTAGACACTCCATCTGTGTGCAGTAGCTCGCCACTTGCTATGCAGAAAAGCTCAAATTAAGTTACTGCAAGATCCCAATGACATCAGATTTACTGTAAATACTAAATGACGTTATTGCTGCTGTGCTACTTGCCTAAACTGGGGAGACATAGGCATAAATCCTGCTGCTATATGATCCACTTTAATAAAGTCAAAGAAAAATACCTAATATTCTATGTTAATTTAGTCAGTGTCAGATACTGGACTGCTGTTGTTCAATGCTTGGTCATGAGTGTAAGCAGTGAGCAACATAAAATAGACCCTACCAGTGCATAAGAAGCGTTGGATGTTCTCTGTTCCTTCTGCACACACAGATGCAGGTGGGTAGGACATCATGGCAGCATCAAGAGTAAAGCTCTGTCGCAGCACACACATACACAGGATTTGTATCAATACCATCGCTATGGTTTGATCCTCTGTCTATTTGTGGACATTTGACACATACCTCTAATGTTCGGATGTAAGCCAGAGCCTTGGGAAGCTGCACAATGTTGTTGTCACTAAGGTCCAGGGTGCGCAGGCTGCTCAAAGAGCCAACTGAGGATGGCAGCTCACTGAGACTGTTCCCTATTAGATACACAGTGATGGGAAAAACACAACAATATCATCTGCCTTGTACATGTCCTCTCACTTACATTCAAGCAGGCAGTGAGCATCATACCCTTCAAATTGAGTGTCTGCAGGAGCTGCAGATTTCCAATAGACTCTGGCAGGGCTTTCAAACGGTTCTTCTCCACATTAAGAATCTGACAGAAGAAGACCACATGTAGATGATGAGTAGGGGCAGCATCTATTCACACTTATTTTGTTGTGTATCTGGAATGGAGAACAGATTGGCTTTACCTGCAGTGCCACCAGTTTCCCAATGTCCTCTGGGAGAGAAGTAAGCTTGTTCTCATGGAGATCCAAAACCTTTGGAAGCAGGTAGATTCAGCTGTTTATATTCTAATGATGAAGTGGAGGCCAGACACTTTTCATATGTACATTTCTAGTCTACGTCCAGTCTAGTCTTATGGTTCTAATGATCTGACCGGGCTGGAAGTCTGTGCGCAAGACAAATCATTTGATCTCAACAAAAGTGACAAAACTCAAGGCAAAACATGAGAAGAGTATAACTTGAAGGATTAGCCCTGTGGTTTCACACAACCAATTTAGTAGATACAACTTCAGTTTCACAATCAAAGTAAGAGGTATTGCAGGTTGTAAAGTATTTCTTCCTACCTTCTGGGACTCACTGATTTATATCAGAGCAAAATCCACTCATAAACACATCAACTTAGCGACTACAGTGTGAAACATCTTGGTACTAGTATGACTTACTGTTATTTAATTTCTGGAGGTTTTAATAACGGATAAGGGTCTGTAAACCATGTTGAGGTCATGCAGCTTCATTACTCAGCTGCCACATAGCATTCCATTCAGCAGCAGTAATGTCAGGAAACTCAACAAGTAATATTAATACTGAACAGACATGGGTGTCACAAAAGCTTGTCACGATTTTGTCAGTTAATTGAAAGTTATTTTATCGACCTCAAGTGTGGAGGACACTTTTAACCAAACTGTGCATGATGATGAGGGGTTCTAATTACACTTTCTAGAGTACAGCTGTTGTATCAGATCAGTTTCAGGTGGAGAACAGTATACTAAGGAGGAAGTGGTGCTCAGGTGAGGAGAAAGAAGGAGAGAACCAGAAGGGACTCTTTTAGTACATCATCAGATCAACCAGAACTGTGGAACCAACAGCAGCTAATGATGGAACAGTAACACAGGCCAGGCTGTGCAATCCACAGCTGAATGTGTTTACATGTGATTCCCTCTGTGCTGGAATGTTCTGGGCAGAAATGTGGTGTGCTGTCCTCTTTAACAACACAGAAGGAATGTGTATCGCTGCTGTTATTAATTAGTCACAGTTCAAATGATTATTTTAAAGGCAAAATCATGATTGCAGTGAGTGAACATGAATGTGTATGTGTTGAATTTCTGAGGCAAAGCACTGAACTTTAGGGTGATTATATCACCTTAACACCTTGCTTATGCTTACTCATTACAAAGTTCTAGTAGTGAAGCTGCGTGGTTAACTAATGCAGCAGAAAACAGACAATCACCAGGTTTACAGGCTAAAAGGCCACTGGGTCTGTACATCCAAACCTCTTGGTGCTGCTAAGGCAACAATAAACCCGAAACAAACACACAGCTGAACTACTGTTTAACATGGTGCTATCGACAAATCATGAGATGAGATCCTTGCTCAAAGGCTGACAATGAAAAAGCAAGATATATCATCATGTGTGTTAGGGCTGGACCTGGATGTCTGAATATTCAGTCGTTGTGGTGGTATCCGGATATTATTTTGAGATCCAAATACTCATGCACACCCCCCACCCCGCCGCATGAGCCGAATATTCGGATATTCTTCATTAATCATAGTGTATTAGTGGTGAAGGCACTTTGAGCCAAACTAACTACCATCCTGTCTGTACATCTTTAAAAGTGTCGAAAATGTTTTTCCAATCATACAACACTATTAGATGATTTCAGGCATGGAAGTGTCCCATCATGCTAATGTCTGGTTTACCTTTAAAGTGGAGAGAGTGCTGATGTCACACCCTTTTGGCAGCAGACTCCTCAGTTCATTGTTATGGAGGATAAGAACCTGAAGGAGACCAACAGAGGACATGTGTGACTGCTGACAGTTCAACTCAAGACATGCACACATGCTGATACATGGGAACTGGATCCACTGGATTTAAAAACATGTACTCAGACTTGACTTCTTGCACACTTTGCTGTATTTTAAAATTCAAGAAATTGGTGTTTTTTATGTGCTAGAAGATAAAACATGAGCAAAATTAGCAGCCAGGCTGAGTATTTTAACCCTGAGACTCAGTGCATGTATGACAGTCCTAAAACATGGATACAGACTTCTTGGGGTTCATATGTAACAAACCTCAGGAACCAATGCTGTCAACTTGCATGGTGGGACTTTCTGTAGCATTGTTCTTCTTTTGAACTGATTTCCAACTCCAACATGTTTAACTGAGTTACGGTACTCAATATTACAACTTGCCATCATCTAGCACAAAGTAGTTTTATAATGTTTGAGCATCGTCATAGGGATGTGTGGAGAGAGAGAGAGAGAAGGACGACATAGATCTGGACATTCTAGAGGATGGAAGTGTCTCAAGTCTTCGTGGGTGAATCTCTACAGGCTTTGGACATGTGGATTACAGCAGTTTATCCCCTTCTTTCTCACAGATGTTCTCAAGCTCCATTACACTGGACAGAGAGTGTCTGAGCTGCCACTTTCACATCTGTCTACAGATGGTCTGTGACGTTTGACTGTCCTTGAGTGGTCCAGCCAAAGCCCACAGACTTGTCGTGAAGCCACCCCAGTGCTGTTTTGTCTGTTTGCTTCACGATTTATTACACATTTATTTATTTATTAAATTATCATTTCAAACTCTATGTTGCCTTCTTACCTTCTTCTGTAGCACCTTACAAATGGAAAAGGCACTCGAGGGGACCTGTGACATAACAGATCACACAGTAGACATGTCATTATCCACAGCATTAATCGCATGTTAATGAATACATTTTACCACCAGCTTTTCCCTCGTTTACATCATCTTCTTGCATTTTAAACTCTCCCCCACCCCTAGAACTGGGTTTTCTGGTGTAGGGCCAGTATTTTTAATTACTAGTTAGTTGATAATTTTACAAAGGAACAAACACCTTCTGTTATCTTAGAAGTGATGCAGTTACTGAAGGGTGATCAAATTTAGAATTATTGACATTTAAGTGATATTGCACACTTACACACCTCTGTTGTATACTGTAATTACAGTTTAAGTGAGTCACAAGAATCCCGGTTAACAGTGTCCTCTTACTGTCTGACTATCAGAACCCAGATAACACTGGCGCTGCTTTCAGGTGTTAACAAGCACTTACAGGATGGAGTAGTAGCAAGTGCGAAACGACTCTACTGCCCTAGATTTTGCTGTACTCAGCCTGATGAGGTAAGCTGCTTCAGGAAGGACTACAATCACCACAAAGAAACTGATCCCTCCCTGTTCCACTCTGATTTACAAGTGACAGTGAGTAATTACAATATACTCCTAAACATTAGGAGACTGGACAGGTTGGTTGTCTCCCTCGTTTTTAGTCTGTATACTAAGCTAACATCTCCAGCTAACTGAAAACCTCCTCTCAGAAAAAATACAAATTATTGGAAAAATGTAAAAAAAAGAATATAGATGAAATCCAACGCATTTAAGGTAACTTATTAGTACTGTATACACTCCTAAACAAAATCTTAAGACTGAGTGAAAAATGACAAGTATTCGCATTTCGTGCTGGTGCATCATAGCCAGGCTGTAAGAAGGGCTTCAAAAGACAAAAGGACCAACAGGAGCAAGAGACAAAAAATAGAGAGCAGGCAATTTATTGAAGTTAATTTAAACACAGGACACTTGGGCAAAACGGCATTTAAAATAAACAGCTTTTCATCAGCTGATCAAAAGGCAGAATCTGAAAAAAATCTGGCTTTCATGTCTTTTTCTGTCAGGCATTCACACTGTCTTGACCTCCGAAGGCAAAGTCAAAAGGCTTTGAATGTTGCAGGATTGTTGAGCTGCACAAGCAAGGCCTCTCGCAACGTGTCATCACTGCCGAGGTCGGAAGCAATAAGACGGTCATTTTAATTAATTTAATTTAATTTAATCAATGGGACAAAACAGTCAAGTGGTAGACCCCAAAAAATTTCACCTGCGCTGAGCTGGACGATGCGACAGGCTGTCCGTGAAGACACAGGTTGAACCCAAACTAAGGCCCTTACTGATGCTGACTGCAGCCCAATAACCATGAGAGAGCATCTGCAAAAGAAGGGCTTAAAGAACAAAAACGCCATCAAAGGCCACGTCTCCTCCCACGCCACAAACCTGCCCGATTGGACTCAAGGAGCACCAAATATGAGACATCGAACGGTGGAAAAAAGTTTTATTCTCGGACAAGAAAAAAAATCAACCTGGATGGTCCTGATGGTTTCCATGGTTACTGGCATGACGAAATGCGAATAACTGTAATTTTTCACCTAGTCTTAAGGTTTTGTTTAGGAGTGCTAGTAAGATTTCATCCCTCAACCTCAACACGAGTCTAAACTCCACTGTCACATTAACAGACAGACATGCACAAGCAATGGTATGTTGAGTTGTGTGAAGTAACTTAGGGAAGAATTTTTCACATTTCAGCCCCAATATTTGTCCAAAAACATCAGAGCCTTAATACACATTTTGTTTGCCAACACCACCACACACCTTCCTCACTCACTTTGCTCTACAATTTCAAACCTGTTAAGCTTGCAGATTTGCACAAGTACAACAACAGCGTTGGAAACTTCATGAAATTCTAATAATTATAAATTACCCCTAAGAGACCATAGAGAGCAGATCAGTCTGCGCCAGGATCCAGGTGCAAGTCACACTGTAAGGCCTACTTGTCTTTGCATCAGACAGGGGAGCTGCCACACAGAGTCACAGTTTATTAGGTGCAGTTAAATATTTTGTTACATCATGGCCGTTCTAAGGTTGTCTACCGAGCATTAAGTTTCACTGTTTAAGAAATTAGAGATAAACTGGTCTGTGTGTTATTTAGACAGTTTGATAAGCTGTTATTAGTTTAGATATAGTCTGTCATTACATTATCATGCATTTACATCACTTGGTGTACTGTCTAATCTTGCATGAATGACAAATATCACATTCGTACCACAGCTCTCTCCAGCATTGTGGAGGGGTTTGTCTGAATGAAGCCCTAAGGAACATTAGAGGAAAAGTGACCTATGTCTAAATGACAATGTTGTCATTTTAATGGATTGATGAAGCCAGCAATGTTCCAAATCTCATGTTGGAAAAGTTTCCATCAAACTAAGCCTGCTCTGTAACACACTTAAAGCTCTGAAATCTTTGAGGGCAATCAGTTTGCCTCAGACCTATGGACAGGTACATACTCACCTCTGAGAGCTCACAGGATGAGATGTCCAGGATGTCATCAGCACCTGCTTCCTTAGACTGAGGGAAAAAAATAACAGTTACAAGGTTGTATGGGAGAATTTTTGCTCTGTTTTATACAAAAAAAATGTACAGTTGTGTCACCAATAAAAGTACTCTTGTGGTCATAATCACAAAAGCAGCAGTATTACATAGGCTGGTGACGCAGACGTCAGGGTGTTCTCAAGCTGTGAAGCGCTCTTATTACCCGGCATAGCTGATACTCCAGTCTCTTCTGGCAGTCTTCACTGGGCTTTCTCTTCTTGAAGAACAGAGGCATCCTGAGTCCTTCCTGTCCTGCTGTCTGTCTGTCTGCCTGCTGCGTTTCCCTCCTGGATCTCCTCCACAACAAGACACTCCAGTGGCCTGATGGACAGGTAGGAAGATACTGGCCACACTGCCTGCAAATAGGAAAAGTGTAGATGATAAGGACTAATTGGATGAAGTAGTATACAGCGGGGAAAATAAGTATTGAACACGTCAACATTTCTCTCAAAAAACATATTTCTAATCGAGCTATTGACATGAAATTTTCACCAGATGTCGGCATCAACCCAAGTAATGAACACATACAAAGAAATCCAAACATTTATGTCCATAAATTAAGTTATGTGTAATAAAGTGAAATGGCACAGGGAATAAGTATTGAACACGCGTACTGAAATTTATTTAATACTTAGTGCAAAAACCTTTGTTGGTGATTACAGCCTCAAGACGCCTCCTGTATGGAGAAACCAGTCGAATACATTGCTCAGGTGTGATTTTGGCCCATTCATCCACACAAACTGCCTTCAAATCTTCAAGGTTCCGGGGGTCTCTTCTGTGAACCCGGATCTTCAGTTCTTTCCAAAGATTTTCAATTGGATTCAAGTCTGGTGATTGACTGGGCCATTCTAGCAGCTTTATTTTCTTTTTCTTCAACCAGTTGAGTGTTACCTTGGCTGTGTGCTTGGGATCGTTGTCTTGCTGAAAGATCCACCCTCTTTTCATCTTCAGCAGCCTGGCAGATGACAGCAGATTCTGATCAAGAATGTCTCGATACTTTTCTCCAGTCATTATTCCTTCAATGATATGAAGTCTACCAGTACCACATGCTGAAAAACAGCCCCACGCCATGATGCTCCCACCTCCAAACTTGACTGTTGGTATGGTGTTTTGGGGGTGATGTGCAGTGCCATTTTTCCTCCAAACATGTTGTGTCTTATGACATCCGAAGAGTTCAATTTTGGTCTCATCTGACCAGAGTATGTTCTCCCAGAATGTCATGGGTTTATCCAAATGTTGTGTCGCAAACTCCAAACGAGCTTCAACATGCTTCCTCTTCAAAAATGGAGTCTTGCGTGGTGTGCGTGCATGGAGGCCATGGCGGTTGAGTGCATTACTTATTGTTTTCTTTGAAACAACGGTACCTGCTGATTCCAGGTCTTTCTGAAGCTCTCCACGAGTGGTCCTGGGCTGTTGGAGAACCCTTCTGATGATTGTTTTGACTCCTCTGTCTGAAATCTTGCGAGGAGCACCTGGCCGTGGCTGGTTTATGGTAATGCCGTGTTCTTTCCACTTCCGGATGATGGCCCCAATGGTACTCACTGGAACTTTCAGAAGTTTAGAAATGCGCCTGTAACCAATGCCTTCAGTGTGTTTTGCAACAATAAGGCTGCGTAGGTCTTTGGACAGCTCTTTGCTTTTACCCATCATGCAATGCTTCTTGTCTAACACCTTGCTGGTGAGAAACCTTTTTAAAAGGCATTAATCAGGACTAAACCAGCTGATATTACTTTGCACTAATAGGGGACAGGTTAACCTTCTAAATACTGACAAACTCCAGCTGCTTTCTTGGCTTTCCAGACCTTTTTACCCCTCCTTTTCTTCATGTGTTCAATACTTATTCCCTGTGCCATTTCACTTTATTACACATAACTTAATTTATGGACATAAATGTTTGGATTTCTTTGTATGTGTTCATTACTTGGGTTGATGCCGACATCTGGTGAAAATTTCATGTCAATAGCTCGATTAGAAATATGTTTTTTGAGAGAAATGTTGACGTGTTCAATACTTATTTTCCCCGCTGTAACTTAAACATGTATTCCAATAATTTAAAGTTCCACAAAACTACTGCATCAAAATATTATACATACTAAAACTGACTGATGTGATATTTTGGCCACTTCAGAGCAGCAGAACAAGCTTGAAACACAACATCTGACATTTAACACCGTACAAAATGTTGATTAAAGTGTCAGCACTTGATTGACTACACATCAATCAGAACACTATTCACTCATGACTCATGTAAAACATGTCGATCTCTTTAACCACTTAACTCTCCAGCATGTTCACCAACTACTTGCTAATGTTGTCTGTCAGCTGTTTTGTGCTGGGCAGGTAGTGAACAGTGGGTTTACCAGAGCTTTATAGCTGAATGTGTTTGCCTGCTACCTGCTGGGTCTGGAAACAATGTTGATGAGAGTGAAGTTTGAGGCTTTTGTACAGTGGAAAGAAGTGTGATGCACTATCTGTCTTTATAAACAGTATGCATCCTGATTTGTTTTCATGTGCAGAAGTGAAAATAAATATGCACACCTACAAGTTGACCAGTTTTTATTGAGGTTTTACAGGATTCTATTGTGGCTACGCTTGGTAAATACTGAAAGTCAACAGTCCCTGCAGCTGCTACATGGTAAAAGCTTACCCGCATGTTCCTATTTGACTGTGGTATAATGAGAGAATTAGTGGTATGTGTGCAGCCAGCAGAAAACCAGCCCTTCCGGATATGGTCTGTATACAGCTCTGTTCAACATCCACACTCATTTCAAAGAAGGAATTGACAAAACAAAAGAGACTAGAAAAGCAACACAAGCTGAGTGGTGATGGAGTCTACCTGTAAAGAGGTTTTATCAGTGTCACAGCTAATACGGTGGATTCAGAAAGTCTTCAGAAGACTTCACATTTTGTTGGGCTGTGATCGCAAATTTTAACTGGATAAACCTGACAATCAATCTACAATCAGACCGTTTAGTGTGGCCCCAAACTGTGGTTGGATACATCATGTTTGCTTTAATAATTCTGGAGATGTATCTCACAGTTCACGCTGCATGTCAGGACAAAAATCAGGCCATGTAGTGAGAGGAATTCTCTGGAGAACTTCACCATGAAACTGTGCTGAGGCATAGACCAGAGGAAGCGTGTGAAGCCATTTCCAAAGCTTTAAATGTTGCCAGGAGCACAGCGGCCTCAACAATACTGAAGGGAAATAAGTACTCATAATACAACTAGAGCAGATGAGTCTGTGGACCAGGGTGGCAGTGAGGGGTGAGAGAGGGGCAGAGGTGATTAATGTTTCGTAGATGGAAATATGCAGACCGGGTTATGTTATTAATGTGGGAGTGGAAAGAAAATGAGCTATCGAGGATGACACCCGAAGTCTTAACCTGAAGGGAGGGGGACACTGTGGAGCTGTCGATGGTGAGGGAAAAACTGTCAGCTATGGAAAGGGGGACTTTGGTGTCAGTAGGGTTAGGATTTCTGTTTTATTGCTGTTAAGTTTGAGGAAGTTGGAGGTAAACCAGGATTTCATTTCTCAAAGGGTGAGGGAGGAGGGTGGGAGAGTGGAGTTCAGTTTACTGGAAAGGTAGAGCTGGGTGTCATCCGCGAAGCACTGAAAGTGGATACCATATTCATGTAAAATATTGCCAAGTGGGAAGAAGGTCAATGATGAAGAGGAGGGGACCCAGGACAGAGCCCTGGAGCACAGCTGAAGTGAGGGGAGGGCTGGGAAGTGAAGGATTTCAATTGGATAAACTGAGTGCAGCCAGTGAGGTAAGAGTGAAATTAGTGAAGAGGGGTGTGAGTGATAACTAAGGAGGAGAGTCTATTGAGGAGGATGGGGCGAGGAATGGTGTCGAAGACTGCACTCAGATCGAGGAGGATGAATATGGAGATTAAACCAGAATGACCAGCCATGAGAAGGTCATTAGTGACTTTAATGAGGGCTGCTTCGGTGCTATGACGGAGACAGAAACCGGACTTTGGACATGAAGGGAAGGTGAGAAATGGGGTGGAGGTAATTGAAATCGTTTGCATCAGAACCGGGTTTTTTGAGGATGAGGGTAACAGCTGCAGATCTGAAGAGAGCAGGAACAATTCCAGTGGACAGTGAGGAGTGGATGATGGCAGATATGCGGGGAAGCAGAGAGGGGAGGCAGGATTTGACCAGACCTGTAGGAAGGGGATCTAGCTGGCATGTAGAAGGTTTGGACTTGGTGATGATGTCAGAAATTACTGAGGGATGAGGGAGTTCAAAGGTGGAAAATGGTTGACAGGTCGGGGGAAGTTCAGAGGAGGGGAGGGGTGAGGTAGTGGAGCCTAGATGTTGGTGGATTTTATTAACCTTTTCAGTGAAAAACAAAAGGAGAGAATTACAGGAGTGTGAGAAGTACAGCTGGGAGGATAGGGAGTCAGGGGGTTGGATGATGCTGTTAAATACGGAAAAGAGAGTCTTGATGTTGCCTGCATTAGAGCACATAAGTCCAGAGCAGGATTGTGCTTCAGCGTGAGAGATGGAGTCCTTGTAAAGAGATAAGTGAGCTATGTACATGTCTTTATGGATGGTGAGACCGGATTTCAGGTAAAGTCTTTCAAGCTGTCGATTTTTGGATTTCATGCAGCGGAGAACAGGGGTGAACCAGGGGGCAGACTGAGTGAAGAAAACAGAATGACATTCGACAGGAGCGAGTGAGTTTAGAATGTTAGTGAGACCATTATTGTACTGGGAAGCAAGATCATTGGGGGTGGAAGGACAGTCCAGAGACAGAGCGGCGATGCAGGAGGAGAGGGAGTCCATGTTAATGTCCTATGTAATTTGGAATGAGATGACACGGGGTGGTTTGGAGATGGAGAGACGGAGGGTGACATTGAATGAGAGGAGGAAATGGTCCGTAAGTGAGTACAGTTGGAGGGGGTGAGGCCAGAGCAGCAAATTAAATCCAGGGTGTGTCCTTATATGTGTGTGGGGAAGTGTGAGAACTGAAGGAAGCCAAAACTGTCAAGTGATGAAGAGAAATCTTTGTACTTTATGCATAACGCATAAAAATACAAAGAGGTCAAGTTGCACTACTTGAAAAGAAATTTTTGATGCAGGATTACTTATAGCCCGGGAGAACTGGAAGGCTTTAAACTTCCTCTGTCAGCACTGATTCAGTTGGAGTTTTTTCCCATGAAAATGAGCCCTTAATGTCTTAAAATGGGTTAGATGTAAGTCTAACCTCTGCTTCTCTTACTCTATGCAGATCTATGAATCTATCTACCTCCACCCCTCTGCTGCCATGGCAAGTTGTAGTATTGGATTAATTCAGTAGGGATTAACAATTTGGGGGAAAATTTGGTGATGATTCCACTGTCAGTTATTGCAGTTTGATTTGTAATGTCGTGTTTGCTTCAGTTCAGTATTTAGTGTAGCACATTTTAAACATATCATGAAGTATGGAATGCTGTTTTATTCTAAATTAAAAACAGAAATATATGATAAATAAATATGGCTATTAAATATTTTCTGAAATAAACATGTTGCAATTAATACAGAAATAAATGTATTTCTTAGGAATGTTTATATTGGAAGGAATACATTCTATATCGGAGCATTGCCACATGAGATACTATAGGACGAACTGTGCCGCAGCAAGGACAGAATGAACCTGTAACACCAATGGCACGATGTTTCAAACCCTGGGTCTGACATGCTACTAAATGACGATCCTAAATTGCAGCCTTTGCAGTTTGCTAATTGCATTGCTTCAAACTCTGACTCTGATTTGAAATCCATTAATTATTTATTGTTTATTGTTTATTTTACAAAAAACACAAGGTAAAAGACTTCACTTTCACTGGAGGAAGTTCTAAAGTGTGAACAAACTGCAGAAAGTGTTGATTCTGCATATTTTTGACATATTTAAGAACAAGCGAAAATCCATTACAGCATCATTAAATTTAGTTGGCAGCTAAATGCTGAAACCAATGCACACGTGACAAGAGATGTATTTCAACTTCTGCTACATGGAGGTCAGCAGTCAAACCTCAAGCCAACAATTTAATGCCCCAACAGCTGATTTTATGTCTCCTCTTCCCTAAACTGATGGCAGGTGTCTGAGCCTTCGACAGATACCAGCCATTAGTTGACCCTATCTCAGCATTTCAATGGCTCTATCATATGGTCATCACATGGTTGTATGCATCTCTGATAAGCACAGATGGCAGCAAATATTACACAACTCATCTTACATACCCATTTAGAAACCTTTGAGTGACATGGCAGGTTTCATTGGTGACCCTTGCAATATGTAGCAGAAATTACTGGCCATTCTAGACACTGGCTCTCCATTATCATATTAAAGATGAGAACAATTAAGCGTTGTTTAAGAAAGGGATGTACAGATAAAATAGCACACAGGAACAGGATCTATGGAAGTGTTGAACAATACGGAAGTGAGTGAAAAGGTTTTGCTTTCTTATTGACAGTTTAAGGGCAACCATATATATATGATTTTCCAACTAATTTCAGCTACTAAAGGCGGGGAATCTGATGATCTCATATCAGAGACGATCTTAATCTGCCGTAAAATCTTCTCTTATTGTATTGTCAAAGTTCAGTGCTAACCATGCCTAAATACATCCATATAGCACCTTTAAATAAACAGAGAACAATGCTGTCCGGATTTTCCTCCTCCACATGAATGACACAATTAACACGATGCTCACTGGACACACTGGATTTTAGAGGTGTATTGCATTTTGTCAAGAGAAGACGGTATGGAGGATGAACAACAGAGCAGACCAACACCCTGACAGAGGCTTCAAAGTGGTGGAGACACCACCACTGCTGATCAGACCTTTCAGAACAATACTGAGACTTAATCAAACCTGGGTCATTCCATACAGACTCACCTAACCCTACCAGTTCATGTCATTGGTTTTCTTGAAAAAAATAAATCAACTTCAATTAAGTTCATGTAACCTGGTAAACTTCTAAAGCTCTACTCCAATAGAAAATATATAAAATGTCTAGGTCTGGCCCTCAGCGCTAAATTTAATCTTTTTCATGATTCCTCTTAAGATCCATCAATCACTTATTTTCATTGGATTGAGTTGAAATTGTATTGAACTTCAGGGGAAACACTAATGATAAATGACAACTCAACATTTTTCTTACTTGTTTAACACCACCAAATTATCTACGATAAATAGTTTTCAACAAAAATTTGTCAGTACTCAAGAAATAATTTTTCCACTAGTTTTCATGTTTTTGCAACCAAATTTGGATTCCGTGTAATATTAACAGAGTTCTATTGTATCTAGAAGTTATTTGGTCCTGTATAAAAAAAAACTGAACGCCACAGATCTTGATAAATATAGCTTTTAAGCTGACAAATGCAATTTTTTAGGGTATTACGATGAGGGATTATTATAAATGCCTTGAAAACGTTTGTGGTAATATTAATTGCCTAATATAATATATCCAAACAAAACAAAGATGTTTTATTACTGTGTCAGTGTTTAATCATTTTTCCATTCTTTTCACTGGCTGTAGATTAGGCTTAAAACCTTCCTCTTTGATGAAGCTTACAGTTAGGGCTGCTCAGGATCACCCGAACTGTCCCTTAGTTATGGTGCCATAGGTTTAGACTGCTAGTGGATTCCCATGATGCACTGGGCTCCTCTCCTCTCTCTATACTGTTATATATCGCTAACTCTGTGTTTCCCCCGAGGTCATGTGTCCTGTGCTTGTTCTTTCCACGGATGTCTCTGGATCTGGAGCTCCACGTCCCTGATCTGCAGGGGTCGGCCTCACCACCTGCTGTCCTGACATCCCCATCCCAACCAGTTGAGGCAGATGGCCACCTTCCCTGAGCCTGGTTCTGTCGGAGGATATTTTTCCCCTCACTATCCTGGGGGGGGTTTGGTTCTTTCCCACCGTCACTGACTGCTTGCTCAGAAGGAATCCAAAAGCAACTTTGGATTGGGTTTTCTGTTTTCTGTTCTTCCTTACTACGTTAAGCGCAATGAGATGACGTATGTTATAAATATGCACTATATAAATGAAACTGAATTGAATTGAATTGTAATATTATATTCAGTGGTGTTATTTCATAGGTGGGTATTTGTGCTGTGTTGACTAGAAAGACACTCACCAGCCTTTTTATTTGGTACAACACTGAAATCTAATGTAATTCAATAGGACAGCTCTACCACAAATCTTATTTTTATGAAGAGTCGGCATTTCCAGTTTTTGTTGACATTGTCAGTGTTCAGAAATGCTCATTTACAGAAAATTGTTAAAGGATATATATTATTATGTATTTAATTTTTTACACATGAACTTTTCCAATTGAATCCATGATATGAATTAGGGGACTTGACCTGGAATAACCCGAGTCTTTAAATACTCAAATTAAATGCATTTTGCTGCAACTGACATACGACCTGTGTGATATTAATCCCAGTGGCCGGCGCCTGTGTTCCTTGCTAGCTGGGAGGCGGCAGACCTGTGGGTGTGGATGTGGGTAAGGGGAGGGAGGATGACCGTAAACTACGTAACTCACGTCTCACATCGCAGCTAGCATAGGTGCCGCAGAGAACATGATAAACCCAGCACTTTGCACCTTGTAACCACCGCTGTTAAGCTACACATGCTAATGTTAAAAGCAACAACATCGATGATAGCTCGCTGTATGCGACTCTCTTCACTCCTGGGTCACGTCAGTGCTCCCTACCAGTAATAACAAGATGATAATGTAAAGCTTCCCCATCTCAGCTTGTCAGTCCGGCTACATTAACTTAGCATATACGTGCTAACAAAGCTAGCGCGTAGACCAAAAGACATAAACAGTCATAGCTGTGCGTACAGCTAGGAAGTGAAGTCACAGTGATGCTAGGCTTCGTACTCACAGACTGCTGGTGTTGTTTCACTGCTCCTCTCTCCCAGAACGTTTAAAGGGCAACTTCCGAGGTTTGCGAATTTAGCTAAGATATTGACTCGTCGAGTCAGGCTTCTAGGGCGATATGAATCTGTACTATTCTCAGTGTACCCACAGCAATGTCCCCCCTCTGAGTCCTGTCCAGCTGCCTCCTCTTCCTCTATGAAGCCTGTTTAATCGAATCATAACAAACAGTTAGCCGCACGTTGACTTCTTCTGCTGGTTGTTAGCGGGTTGCAGCCATCTACATATCTGGATGCACGTCGCCCTCTGCAGTATGGAGTGTGTAGTCCAACAACCCGCATAGTCCTGTGTGTCACATGGTTCTTTGTCAATTGGTTACTGAGCAAACGCATGGCCCAACACAGAGGGGCAGACTTCCTCATGTCAGGATTCAACTATCTATTTATACCTAAAGGAGAAGGCATTCTATGGAGGGTGAAATGTGCTAAAATGAAATAAATAAATACACAATTAATTAATTAATTAATTAATTAAATGTTTAATTAATTATTTAAAATGGAAAGAAATAATTCATTATTTAATTAAATATATACATAATTAATTAAATGTTTCATTTAATACATCATTAATTAAGCATAACTTAGGGACAGCCCTAACTATAAGTTTTATGATGGAGGAAAGTTTTAAGCCTCATCTTAAAAGAATAGAGGGTGTCTGCCTCCCTAACCCAAATTGGAAGCTGATTCCACAGCAGAGGAGCTGATAACTGAAGGCTCTGCCTCCTATTCTATATATATTATATTGGGATAATAAGGTACAATAAGATCTTTAAGATACAATGGAGCCTGGTCATTAACAGTTTTATATGTTAGAAGTATTTTTGGGACATTAACAGGCATTCATGATATAATCTGTAAATGTCCTCTGCCCCATATCCTTATACTCTCACCTCCATGCTTCACTGTCAGGACTATGCATCCACTGGGGGTTTTTGTTCACAGAGGTACAACTAAAATGCATTAATTCTTTCGATGAGATTACTGTGTCTGTCTCTATGTGTAGCCCTGCGATAGGCTGGCGACCTGTCCAAGGTGTACCCTGCCTTTGCCCAAGTGGACTGGGATAGACTCCAGCCTCCTGCCACAACCCTACAGAGGATTAAACGGTGTATAGATGATGGATGGATGGATGGATGGATGGATGGATGGATGGATGGATGGATGAGATTACCGTGGAATGTAAGTCTTGCATGTCAGAAGTTTGCCCACCAGAGGTCAGACTCTACATATTTTTGTTGCAATCTCAGAGGAAACATATAAGATCACTGCATGTGGTAATGATTACTATCTCAGTTTTCTTGTGGCATGAGAACAATCACTACATTCCACCCTTTTATCCTAAGTTCATTTTTAAGTTTCTAACAAGCAAATGTGTTTGGATGTGATGTGCCACACCAGATCTTAATGTTTCATAGTTGGAGCAAATAAGACAGTCATTTTCACATGTGCTTATTTCTTCCTGCCAATCAAATAAACAGATTAGGTCCCCAATGTCTTTACATATCAGCCTGTTCTGGTTAATAAGAGCATTAGCATGACCAGATAACCTCTGAGACTCTGGATCCCTGAGCAGCACTATGCCAGACACTAAACCTCTGTTGTGTTTATTACCACCTCTGCAGTTGTGATGTATGACTGTGGTTCACGCTATAGGCTTAGTTAAGCCACAAGAGGCACAGAGGGCACTATAAATAACCACATAATTAAAGGTGCTGACAGGGAACTGACATTGTGGTTAGAACGGTTTTCCCCTGAGCCCCCCTTTGGTTATAAACAGCCTCATAAGGCACTACAGCCCTAAAAACGCCTGTGTATCCCCAGAAGATGAACATATGTTTATCAATGGAGAATTTGTTATAAACTTAATCTCATATAACTGCATTTCTATTATTGTCTTATTGTCCTTCAAAAAAAAAGCACAGTGAAATAGCCTGCATGTACGTGCTCTTCTCTTCTTATCGAACATGTTTGATAGGAAGAGTAGTAGTAGTGGTTTATCTAAACTATCTCACTAATAATAGATGCCTGCCGCAGTTCAAACCATCTGCTCGCTCTTCAACCCAAATGTAAGGCAAATTTTAACAAAATATTGAGAAAATTGTTTAATTTCCATCTGCTGCCATCATGTGAATATTGGTTCACTGAGATAAACAGCTGGTGGAACTAATTCTCCAGTCAGGTGCCATTAAACCATTACAGAAAGAGGACACAAGGAGACGATAACTGAAACAGGCAGTCAAACCTTGAATGATGAAACTAAACGATGGACATATGGCATTTTTTTGTTAGTTTCATATATTACTTTGCAGGTCATAGTTTCATCGTCCCTTCTCACAGATTGGATTTCTGTTGTTATTTGATATCTCTCCTGTGGAAGCTTCTTTGTACATTAAAGTAATGTACAATATGTAATATGTTTCATGTGTGTTGTTATTTACTCAGTAAGTCTGTGTTCTGTGCACTTTCTTGAATTCAACTTTTAGCAACACTATAAGCCTTCCACTTCAGCTAGACATCAAACTTATTGCATGTCATTTTTAGTGCACGGATTGGAAAAGTGCATAAAACACCCAAAACATTAAAGTCCCTCTTGTTGAGTTAACCAATAAAAACTCATATTTTTATTGATTTGTTATTGTATTTACTCAGCCCCAACACAGTATCTTTTTTACTCTAAATTACTATCTCATACAGGTAAACCTTAAAATGTTTATTTTATTTTTTGTTCATTTTTGCTGCAACATTTGTTTAGGTTGTAGACAGTTTAAGTGTGTTTAAAGTTCAAAAGCACAACCAGAGTGTCAGCAGGGATAACAGTGTGCAGTTACACAGTCAGCTTGTGTTGTCCTCTCATCTAGATAACAATCTACTCATTCAGTAAATGCAGACACAGGGCGCATTTCTTATGTTCCCTGTGTCAGCTACTTGTTTCAGCTGTACAATAAAGTCTCAGAGACCCGTCAAAGCATTGGAAAAATAATAATGAAGAGTTATTAATATTAATACATGAAAGTCAGTTCTTATAATGAACTCATCAGTAAATGTTGGTCATGAACTCAGACACATGAAATACATGAAATAAGCATATGCAAGGAACGGATTGATAGATGATGTCTCTGGATCTGGAGCTCCATGTCCCTGATCTGCAGCCGCTGGCCTCGCCACCTGCTGCCTTGCCATTCACACTCCAACCTCTCCTGGTATCTCCTTCCACCTCATCCCTACTCCCAACCCAGCCGGGCGAGGCAGATGGTCGCCTTCCCTGAGCCTGGTTCTGTTGGAGGTTTGTTATCCCCCTCTATCCTGGGAGGTTTTTTGGTTCCTTCTCACCATCACTGACTGCTTGCTCATAGGGAATCCAAAAGCAACTTTGGATTGTTGGGTTTTCTGTTTTCTGTTCCTCCTTACTATGTTAAGCGCTATGAGATGACATGTAAATACGTGCTATATAAATAAAACTGAATTGCACTGAATCATTTCTTCATCAGTTTGCAGATGCTTTGAACAGAACCTGTCACCCTCCAGCACCCATCCTGACTGCAGGCTGGAGCCACGCCCCCCTCGCTGACGTCAGAGAAGGCGTGAGTTCCAGCTGCATTTAAAACAGTGAAGAAAAGCTCCGCCGAGTGTCCGCAGCTCCGACCCGCTGGAACAAAGCCCTGCCCGGACCAGTGCAGAGGTGAGCGGCTGTCAGAGAGCGGTTGTCGGTCCACAGGTCTGCAGCCACAGCTACAGAGCTCTGTAAATGGGACAACAGAAGAGGAGCTGCGTCGTATTTCTCCGGTGTTTTGCGCTCAGACAAACCGGCGCGGGGAGACTATAGCGGCAGAAAAGTTTCGAACATCTGTCCGTGTCCTGGACCTGAGCGGACGGCGACGGCAGCCACCAGGAGTCCAGTCCAAGTTCACCGCGGTGAGGTGAGTCAAATCCATGTCCTGGACTTCATGTTCAGTCAGCAACGTACTGCTTCGAGCTTTTTACACTTCCTCACCAATGTATGTCACTTTTTTTTTTACGATGCACAGTTCGTCAAATTAACAGTTTTACAAAAGTTAACATTAGACGAGTTTGTACTTTAAGCTAGCAGTAATGGCGCCACAGGGTCTTTCTTCCTGTTTAAAAAATGTTGACATGTTGGTAGTTTAGGTTAAATAGTTAATGCTATTTTTAAGCCAGCTCACTGTTCAGTTGAGTCAACATCAGTATAGAGATGCTTTATTATATATAACTGCAACAACTGTAGTAATAATAATAATAATAATAATAATAATAATAATAATAATAATAATACATTATTATCAATATTACTAGAAGGAAAGTGAAATTGAATTGCTCTCCTCCTTTTATCAATGCGGTTGATAATTTCCTCATTAATATCAAAGACATGAACATTTTCATAGATATTTCTGGCAGCCGGCCTGTCTTTGGCTCTACAGCAGTCAAAGGACATCTGTATCACTAGGCTGTTGTGGGTTTCTGCAGGGGAACACTTCTGCCACACGAGCCTGCCCCTGGTGTTAATTAAAAAGAGAGCAGTTTTAATGAAACAGCACATCTCTCTCAGGAGGATGAAACTGAATCTGCCTCAGTGTGGCTCCGGTCTGACCATCACTGTGTGGCTGTCCTCACTCAGGCTTATGTAGTGGCTTTTCATGGACGTGAATAGCTGAGGTTATTTGTTAATGTCACTTCAGATGAAAAGTGTGTGTTGGGTTCGATGGCAGATCCATGATAATTGGTGTATCACATGAAAGAAGGAAGGAGGATTAATAACCCTAAGAGCTACTGGACTCTTCTTCTTGCTTCCTAAAGAGGCTTTACCTCTCATACAAGGGGCTTCTTCAGTTCAGAGTCTTCAACAACCAAAAGGACAAATCCAGTTGCTGTTTATACTGAGGTTTGTATAAGTACCACGACCAGAATCTACACAGGCAAGTGGGTAGTAGCTCTGAAGAAAACAACAAGTTGTCATTTAATAAAGTTGCTCATCTCAGCTTCTAATTCGCTATGTATTTAGTTGTAAATTGCTACCAAATGTGAAGGAAGCAAAATAGATCACAACACATTTATATGCATCCTTTTTATACCTCAGTGTGATCATGCTTTCAGCTTCAGTCTTCTTACATGTAAAAAATATATCGGTAATTCGGAGAATTGACCTGTCATTATCCATGGACAGCTACACAGCCCTGCATTCCTAGCAGACACACATGCTACTGTAGTTATTTGGTTAGAGGGTTAAATTGTCAGAATGAGCAACTCTACAAGATCATTCATTAGTGGTAAAAAGGTGTCATACAGTGCCATGGCCTGATTCGACCTCCAATTCAACAGACCTTTAGTCCAGACACTGCCCTGTTGAAGGAATCAGATAGCACATTATACCCGTTAAGCCTTGTCTTTTATACTAATTAAGATACTGCTGTTGTCATGGAGTCTGACAATATGGAGTCATGACACACCTGAGATACGGCAGTCATTTGCTGAACAAAAAGAGCCGTTATTGACTCTGTTAACCTGCAACTGCATCTAATTCATCAGTACGTGGAACTGTGTCTCTTCATTAGCTCTATTTTTTACTGACTGCTTCATCACTTTCAAAACACAAGTGGCTGCTTATTTACCAGCCTTTGTTTTGTGTAGGGGGTGTACGAGCATCTAGTAAAGACAGAACAAATAGAGTAGTTCTATCTCAAGGTAGTAACATAAAGCTGCAGTCAAGTCAGGCAGTTTGCATCAGCATCACCAGGAAGTCACAGACATCTATCACTTCTCAAGTAAATTAAATGTTAATAATCCACCTGGCTTTTAATAATTGTTGCTTAAATCAGTAGCTTCATTAGAGCCAATCATTCAGTCCTAGTAGATTTGGTATTTTAATTTAGCAGAGCACCTGCCTCACTGAGGTAGGTGGCAGGAGCAAGGCTCTGCAAAAAACACATACTGTTTGCTGCTACTGTTTTGGAGTTGCAAATGAAATGATCACATATGTGTATTTAGACAGGCGATTTTGTAAAACCACTGTAATTTTTGGCTTTCTCAAGAGGAAAAGTATGTGGAGGACAATGAACAATTGTAAAATGTCAAAGACATACATTCAAATACTACTCTTTCTTACTGGAACAGGTTCTATTTCCTCACATTACAGACAGCAGCGGCATGCTCGGCAGGCTTGTTCAGCCGATTCTTAAGAGAAGTACGCAGTAACTGACCACACATATACATAGCATGTTACCATTTCAGTGTTTATGATAAAGGAGAGAAAAAACACATTTTTCATTGTTGTTTTTCAGTGCAGTAAGCCTATAGTCTTTGTGTACAGGAATACACACGAGGAAGTAAAGCAAGATTTGCGTGAAGAAGCAGCATGAAACAAACGGAAGTTCAGATGATGTTCAGATGATGTTTTGTCAAAATTAACTTTTTGTAATTCCCACCCTTCCCATTCTGTAGAAGAGGAGGTTGCAGGTCTTAATGTGTACATTATCGAGCATCAGTCACAACATTATTGATACTCTTTGATGATACTCTGAGTCAAATCTGAAAATGCTGAATTCCTTATTTTTTGTTATTTTTTTTATCTGGAAACTGGTCACACTTAAAGGCAACATGAAAAGCCTGTTTTAATAGAGACAGGGCAGAGACACCACAGATAGTACAAAGGAACAGGTGTGTAACAGTACACAAAATCCATGGTTGTTATGCAGCTCTGTTTTAAAGTTGCCATTTAGTACATTTATAGTACAGCTGAGAAAATAATAAAAATAATGTTTAAATTAACATTATTGTCATTTCTTTAAAAAAAAGATAAACATTAAATGTGCTTGAATGGTCATAATTCTTATGGTCAATAAGAAAAGACTCTGTTTACTCTCAAGTATAAAATGCATCCAATAAAAATGTGCGTTAAGACATCCATCCATCCCACAATAAGACATGTGCAACATATTTGTACTAAACTTAAATTTTCCATTTAATCAGCAGTGACGTTTCAGCTTTAGACTTACACAATGAAAAGCTGCCTTTCTCTCTTTTTTACCGAGGACACGGCCATCTTGTTAAAAAAAAATATAGGGACAGAGCGAGCAGGGGTTTACTGTGAGCTTTACATGGTGGCCATTCGATTGTGTGCGAGCAGAGCGCACACAGGCTCTGGCTGAAGGAAGGCCACAAACCTCCCTGTGCTGGATGCTTCAGAATGAATACACGTACTGTTGACATTCAAAAGTGACAGGAATGAAAGCTTGAGAGAAAATCAAACCCTGTTTACTCTCTCACCTCCACACACTGTGTGATGTGAGTGTGATTGCCAGATTGTGTTTCAGAAAGCTACTAAAGCTGTGGCGACAAGGCGTTAGTAGAACAACCGATGTTGAACCAATAAGCATTTTTTTCTCAACAAAGCATTTGTCTTTAATGTGTAAGAAGTAAATGAATGTATGAAATGAAGCACTTAATGTAACCTGGGCAATGTATTTAAATTATAATTTTTTAATCACATGTAAGCAGCATGTTAAAGTCTGTCTGGTCAATGGGGAGTTATAGTAATATTATTGAAGTATTCATTTCTGATGAAAAAAATGTATATTAAAATATAATGTAGTGTAAAGTGGCAACACTTAAAGTACAAGTCATCAAGTCACATTTGAATTACCTTTGTTCTACAATGGAGCATTAGTACGCCCCTCAACACCAAACAGCTGCTTGATTACAGCAAAGTCCCACCATTAAAAACCGTCTTTGCACTTTCTATTTTGAACAGTTGAAGAAATGAAGGGGCTGACAGTGGCAGAAGTATATCATGTTTTTTTTCTCTCTTAACATTCTTAACGCTGAGTAAGTATGTTTTCAGGTTATTTAAATTTGAGGTGGATTCAGCATGGCCAAGTGTAATGCAGGGACGAATTATAGATTTAAGCCAGGTTCTTTATACATATACAGCAATGCACTGTAGTTGTGTGCTGTATGTGAATGATTTTTACCTGTCACGTTCAAAATCAACAGGACAGTGTTTTCCAGTCTCTGGATAGCCTTGAATATCCAGAGCTTCAAATATCAATGACACTTCTTCCACTGCCTGAGACTGATGAGACATTTGTGTTGCAGGAGATGATTAAAATCAGGATTTGCATTTTAATTGGATAAGAATTGTATTATGGAGCTGGCTGGCAGCTGTCTTGAATCTTCTTGAATTATCACAGGTGTTTGTGTGATGATTACATTGGCTGCTCCTTTGCACTTAGTTTCACGCGTGGAATGTTTAGCTTGTACTGAGATTAAGGACATTTTTGAGGTTTAACTGTTAACGTGCCAGTTGTGTTTTCTTTTAAAGGATTTAAAAGGGCTCATTAACTGAGGACCCTGATCCTCTTTGGTTGAACCTTGACTGCTTTTTCGTCCTCTGAACATGCCATGATACAGGATGTCTAAGCATGCGTGTGGCTGTACCAGCAGCCAGCTGCAAGATATCCTGAGGAAATGTTTTCATTCATCTACCACGGATGACTGTGATACCTTGAAGTGAATGACAAAAGAAGAGACAAACTGTGAGGTTGAAGAAGCCATCACATTAGTGCATGAGCTGTTTGTTCCATCCAGAAATTGCTCTCACTTTATTTCACGGAGGTGGAAGCTGTTATACTATGCAGCCTCGGCCCACTAATTGATTTCACGGCTGGTGATGTGCCGCCCAAAGGAATCTGGCACCGAAGGCAGGAAGTGGAAGAGGAAGAAAGACATTCAGGCACATGGCCACATAAAACGTTCCGCGCTCTCAGTACAAATTTAGTCAAGTATTATAATAATGATACATAATAACCACTTGCATTCACATTAATGGCATGGTGAAGTCAGAAGTTGATCTTCAGGATAAATTCAGTAATATGAATTGACTTTGTTGACTTTGGTACAATTCAGCCACAGTGGTGCTGTGTTTTAGTTCTGATTGCAACTAAAAATTCAGCGCTCTGAAAACATACCCTGATGGTAGTGTAGTGTTTAATGCAACTTCAATTTGTCAGAAACGAAGTTCAAACATTCATAAAATGTATATAATAAATTATATAATAATATAAATTTATACTATCTACATAGTGTATAGTGGAGAATCTTCTTCTGGTCGTGTGTTGATAAAAACATTGTTTCTGTTCTGAGTGTTAGCTTAGCTTAGACTGTAAACAAGTGGAAACAGCTAGCCTGGCTCTATCAAAAGTTAACAAAACCCAAAGTTTAGACACATGCTGGGGTGTTATAAAGGGCAACGGGGCAACTTTTCTGAGTCTTGTTGCAAGCATGAAGTTGCAAGGCAGCCAGCAGAGACTCCAAGGCATTATCGAACCTCACCGAAATGTATCATTTTAACACTTTTTTTAAACAAATTTCAGAGTTTTTTTCGGGTTAGTTTTGAACAGATCCAGGTTGGCTGTTTCCCTCTGCAAGCTGTAGATTCATATAGGGGTGAGCAATCATTTATAATAACCTGCTCTTAATAAAGACTAGCACAAAAAAGGGGTTTCACTTTAATGTAACCACGGGGGTGGTGTTTTTAGACCGTGAGGCCTGTTTCTATGCCGGCTGCAAACTCCACCACGCTATATGAAAGACTGTTTATGGGCCAGAGAGGTAGCACACTTAGGGTTTGATCGTGCAACCAAACACAGTAGTTTGCATCTAATGCATTTAAGTAGAACTATCCGCCATTGCATTAAAGTATTTTATTACTGCTATTGATGAGGTGTCTGTCTGCGTTACATATTGCTATTGTTTTATCGCTCAGGCCTAGCTTCATGTTTGCTATCTAGACACGATAGTCATACTCTCATCTGATGCTTCAACGGTTCTTTTAGAATACCGACAGGTGATGATAACACCAATACTGAAGCATTACTTATACTTTACCAGTCATGAGCTTGTTGGTAAGGTACAGTTAATGTAAACCATTGCGTTTCAGGTAGACCATTTGCTATAGTGAATATAATCATTCTTCTGTGTGAATTTGGAACCCACAATTAGGAAGCTTTGTATCTGGTGGTGGGAGTGTCTGAGTTGCCCTCCTAAAGGCTTTAGTTGTTATTCCCAGAAAGGTTCTTGTCACATTTCTTTTCTTTAAAAAACCTTCATGGTCTGACACATACAATCAACACAGGGTTCTTCCTGCAGTATTTTTCCTAATACATTTCAGAATAGTTTGATAATCTAAGAATGATGGTATAACTGACAATCTAGCAGTTCATACCTGATACACCAAGCCATGTTCTTCTCCAGCTTTATCCATCACAGTGACTGGTATCCAACAGTTTTTCTGCTGATACCAACTGCAGTACCAAAATTAAGGGAGTATTGTTCTGACAGAAGTGATCTTGTGTCCTGAAATTAAACTTTGTAAACTTTACTGCAGACAACCCATCGGAATCACTCTTATACCCACACAGCATGACACTGAAAATGCATCAGCTTTAGTTTGTTACCATATTCAGAGACATTTATAATGACATCTAGACATGATCTACATATTAAGGTTACCATCAGTATTTGTTCAGTTAGTTTACTGCTGGAAATGTTTACATGATGGAGCATGTTATGAAGACAGTATTCTACAATTACACAAGAAAAAAACAGAAGTCTGACTTTAGGAGATAGTAACACACTAGTAGTCCTACGTGATTGCTTTGATCTATTTAATGAATGCTTTAAGACTGGATCAAATTGTGGTTTTCTAGCTTGAAGCAAGCAGGGATAAAACGGTCATTAATTAAATAATTAAACTAGTCTAACTATCAACTTTCAGCTGCCCAAATGAAGTCAAGAAGTTTTGCTGTTGTTGTTGTTTTTTGCATGAGTCATTACTGTACTTTGTGGGCCCCACTTTCACCAAAACCTGACTTTTTACATTGTCCTTGTCAACTCATAAACGCCTGGTGTGTCCAGAATGATTTAACTGGACACAGAGTGTGTGCACATTTGGTTATGGCAGGGTTATGTGCATGTGAACATCATGTCCTGGTTTTAAAAACTTGGTTGTCTTTGTTTTGAAAAACCCCAAAGTGCTATCTGGAATGTGTGGGCGAAAGCTAGAATATTAAAGCATTTAAACATCTTATTGAGGTTTCTGACCACTGTCTGTCATGTGGACAGGTGTTCCCCCAGCACGAGTTAGTTAGTAGTTAGTTAGAAATATGATGATATTATTTACACGCTGACTTAAAGCGAACCTGTAATGCAGAGGGGACCTTTCGTAGTTGTTTTGTCTTCCGTCACTGCAGGTCAGATGACGAAGGCAAATCAAATGTGGTAGTAAATGGTGACTGCTGTAAAATCTGGTTGTCAATGCACCAGACACAGATTCTGCCGATTACAACTTTGATTCGTAAAGGTTTGCTTGTGTGAATATGAGTATACCATGTGTGCTCCACTGTGTTTCATTGAATTGCTTTTGGTTTGTGCGGGTGTGTACAGTAAATGGTAATCATTGATATTATAAAACTATTTACAGCATCTTAAAAAGACATTTAATGGTAATATTATAAACAACAGAATTTAAATGAACTCACACATTTAATTTTAAAAGTTTCAATTGTGGATTAAATAAATAGATTAATTTTTCATTCAAGGGATCAGCTCATTCATGAATGAACCATCACTAATAAGGTTTGGTCCCACTGCATGAGGCTGTTTGTGGTTTTAATGTAGCCTTGGGCTTCTTAACATGGTGTTCCTATGGCTGATTAGAGCCAGGTGTCTACTCTAGAAAATGAGGGTATTGAGGGCAGCCTGTTTCACTGCAGAGGACCAGCTGCTGCAATCTCAAATAATCTTGTGGGAAGGCTAGTCGTAAAGCTAAACATGCCCTTGCTGAAATTAGACGCTCTAGAGGACAAATTGTGCTGCTGTTGCTCATTTGGAAAATGAAATCTAGCCCTGCAATTATTTTATGTTGTTGTTGGCGCTAATTATAAATCATGGAAGCGGCTGAAAAGGCAGTGTTGCTGACTCATTGCTGAGTAGCACACACTGCTATGGTTGTACTCAAAAGGAATATTATTCCCAGCTGTGCATGAAATCAGTTGAGTTTTGTAATGGAAAAAATGGGAGCAGGAGGAATATAGTAAATGTAGCTTGATGGTACATCTATAGCATTGTTTCCAGCTATAGCTACAGCAGCTTTACCTCCAATCATTTACCGTACATATTTCAGGTGTCCTGTAGTAGTTTTGTTTCTATTATGTCTGAAAGAAGTGTTGAAGAAATGAACAGCTGAATAAAATAAACTACATTTCCAGAAAATGTGGGCCTCTGCCTCCAGTCAGAGTGTTTGTTGGATCAAATGCTGCACAGATTCAAAGAGCCTCCTCATGGGGCACATTATCAAGTTAAAATGAGAGTTATTCGTAAACCCAGAGGACTGTGTGTGGTTTTTCTTTTCTTTTTCTTTTGAGCTGGACCTAATTTTGAACTTGTTCAGTGTAGAACAGCATCTCTGTGCTGTGAGCATGCTCATGTATGTGTGTGTGTTTTCCTGTTGGGGTTTCACATTCCAATACCCCCACAAGTAAATAGCCCGCAGCTTTTTACCAGGAAGTTCCAAAACCGATTGATTGGATCTGGTGCCAAGAGCCACATTTGGGAAGACTGGGCCGTGTTCCTGTCTCATGTACTTCTCTTTACATTCTCAGTCAATGTACAGCATGGACGGATTTACTGAGGATAAGACGTTGGCTTTAGCTCCCTTCTAAAGTGTTCCCTGAAAGGAGCTTTTTGATGTGGGTGTTGCTACACTGATGAACAGCACAGTCAGAGCCTTGGATTTACCCATCATGACTGCTACCTTGGATGTTTAAGTTACTGGTTATGGTAGAGAACTCACTTAAGATATTCACTGAGCAAAAATATCTCTGATCCCAGCTTTTCATGTGAGAAGATTTGCTGCTTTGCTCTGTTTTATATTGCTGCAAACTAATTATTTCCTGGTCAGACAAAACAAAATTGGTGAAGAATTACTTTGTACTTTGGGAAATTGTGATAATAACATTTACTTACTATTCGTACTATTTATTTAGTTTTTTAACCTTTTATGCAACAAACAATTATCCAGTTTATTAGGTCTGTTCCATATCAGTCTACCTACGGCCGGTGCATTGTGCTATGATCTTGGTATTAAATGAAATGAAACTGATCCCAGTCACAAATATGAAAATCCTCATCCATCACAAAATGTCTCTTTTAACAGCTGGATGGCTGCAGAGAGGTTGTGCTAACGTCTGCTTTAAGAGTAGTTTAGCCAACTTCGCGACCAAGGGCACTGGAGCAGAGAGCGGAAGTGAGTCTGTCTGCTGTTTCCATTGCAGTCAATGTGTAAATGAACTCTGAGAGAAGACTTTGTGAAGGTTGACAGACTGCCATGCTTTGAACTGAACATCATTTACATTACAGGACTTAAAAAAAATTGAATGATCCTTTAGAAATGAATGAAATAATATAATAATACATTTTGAGTTTACATCACTGATGTCAGTAACAACAGCTGATCCTAATAAAGTCAAATCAAGACAGGTGACTTGTCAGGTTGTATTAGATATTATCAGTTGAACAATAATATTATTGACAGTATATAGCAGGGATGCATGATGATATCAGCAACAGTGTTATTGGAAAATGCTTTAAAAGGAGATATCAGCATAACGTGAACATTGTCAGGCAAAACTTAAAAAAGTACCCAAAACTACATGTGATTAGTTTTACTTGTCCTGTGAGGTTGAATTGTTTTCTTATTTTGCCAGTGAATGCTTGAAAGTATTGTATTTTATGTCAGCACCTGCCAGTGGGTCATCACAAGTGAGACCTGATATTCTCAGCAATTAGGTGGAACAAATCTGCACATGTATTGGCATCAATGACCAAAACTACTTACTTACTATTATTTAAGATGATTTTTAAAAAATGTATCAATATAATAACATGAATGCTGATATTCAAACGACAACTGAGGATCAATGGAATTAGTTTTTTCCCTTGTAAGAACTATCTGGACACTCTGTTACAGCTCTGGCTAGTCTGCCAACATATATTAAATATAAAAACGTACATGCTCATTGTTTTTGTCACTGTCCCCCTCTCAGTCATCTGATAGTGACCAGTGCTCCCTTCCGCTTTCTCTTTTGCCCTGTCTTCAGGTTACTATGGTGAACAGTAGGGTGGAGGCGCCCACAGTGGCAGTGATGGGTAGTGGTGGAGGGACAGCAGGCAGGTCGTGTGCAGGATGTGGAGGTCGAATCTCAGACCGCTTCCTGCTCTTCTCCATGGAGCGATACTGGCACACACGGTGCCTCAAGTGCTCCTGCTGCCACGCTCAGCTGGGCGAGTACAGCAGCACCTGCTACAGCAAGGGTGGCATGATCCTCTGCAAGAACGACTACATCAGGTGAGCCCTGCTAATGGACTGGTCAGATGCTTTAGCCTTTTCTGTCTAATTACAAACCACGCTTTCCTCTTTTTTGTTGTGATGACACTGACTGGCATTTGTCACTGATTGTTACCTTGAAAATAGGACTCTCAGTTTGTCTAGGGGCAGGACTGCTACCTTTTTAACCTTAAAGTAACTGACTAATAGTAACCGACTAATCTGGGAGCAAAATGAAAACTGCCCCAACATTACAGACCAGGAAGTCAATTTACATAAGGCCAGATGTTGATCAAATGGTAAACAGAAGCTGCTCAATATAAGGCCTAAGGGAGGGATCGCTACAGCTTGAGTACAACAGGCATCAAGCTGTAGGATAGAAACACAGCCAATCAGTATTCTAGAAAAAACTTTATGCACCTCAGTCTCAAAAACAAACAACAGTTTAGCCTTGTGGATTGTACTGTACATTGCAAATGCATAAGTTATGTTAAATATGATAACATTTATCATTGGTCATTTATTTGGCCTGTGAAATTAACTTTCTGTTAGTCTGACAAGAGCAAACAGAGCAGGGGAGGGAGGGAACCAAAATTTGATTCATTAGAGGGAGAGGGCCTCATGAATGAAAGGAAATGATGACGGTTGTGCTAAAATGTCTATAGAACACAGACATATGTGTCTGTGAGCTTGTGCCAGTGTGTCACTGAAAGTGTGTGAGGCGGAATGGTGTAGAACAGATGGGGATTTTGTGGATGCCCACATCTCTGAGTTCAAACAGAGGGCTGGAAGTGGAAAACCACAGCTCAAGGCCTGGAACTGAGACATAGCAGACTTTGTGTATCAGGCCAGTAATAATACAGTGGTTTTTAGGACTCCTCTCATAAAATAAATGAAGCTCTTACTGTATACTCAAATTACACCACAATCTGCAATAAGATACACTGTATAGTCATGAGAGCCCTACTGTGTATTAAAGAAATTCCACTTTAGTCTACCAATAAATTGAGTCAGCAATACAGATATTTATTCAGGTGCATATCAAAATGCCCCAGATTAATATTCAGGGCATTACAGTGGTCTAATTTCAAATTAGAAGTTGAATGATTTTAGGTTCCTACATCATTGTGGCTGGCCCTTAGCTTAAACTCCTCCAAACTGAAAACAGCACATCTTCCATCTGTCTATGAAGGGACACTAAGAGAATTCTAAGCACCCCAACAAGTGGTTGAGCCCCTGTTTGGTCTGGATGTGGTTGCATCATGTTCCAGCACCCATTGCTGCTGTTAGAGAAACGACCTGCTGCCTGTCTAGGCAGTGAGCCAGTGTTAAGCTGATGCTCCACTCCGCTATCTTTACGCCCCATGTCCGTCGCAGCATCGCAGTTTAAATGTTCACTGGAGGAGTATAGGAAGGGGAGAATTTTCCACCTGTGTCCCTCAGGAGCCACATTTTCAGTATTGTCAGAGCTGTTTTGTGGATCTTTTATACCATATTTTTTATATACCTTTGTAAAACGTACTCATGGGAACAACACCGAAAACAATTTTTACTACAGCTGCAATCTATATCTTTTACTACAATAATCATGACTGAGCTTCAAACTCAAGCTGTTTTCAGAGTGCTTGTGCCACAAAAAAATGACACTTATGTATTAGTGTTGCTGATACACTGGTTGTAACTGGCTCTAAGCCCACACAGAGGTCTTCTGTTTGTTTCCTTATCCTGCCCGAGACCAGCAGGGCAAACCTCTGATTTCAATTAAAGGAGCTCCAAATTGGTACATTCTGAACTTCCAATGTCTGCTTCACTTAAGAATTACAGCAGCCTAAGGTTTCTCACTTGGCAGTGATTTGTTCCGTTCTGTGGCAGGGGCGCAAGTAAAGAGCTCACAAATATGCATAAAAGGCCTACGGTAGAATTTAGGCGGACTGACTAATTTGTGGAAAAACCTCTGCTCCTGTGCACTGCTCTCACAGCCACAACCTCTAACATGATGAAAACACATTCCATGTTTGGTTGACTCATGTACAGTGTGTGTTGCTCATGTTCTACGACACTTTTCTATGGCTCTGTAGGATCAGTCACATTTTGCACAGACAGGAAAACCAAGCCTCAGGCTTGAGCTGAGGTGAACTAAGAAGTGCTTACCTAAGCCCTGGTTTGAGGTTGGGTCCCCTGATTCTCATCCTTTGTACCACTAAAGCAGGATGAGTTGTAACTGAGACTAGGGAGGAGTGTGTGTGTGAGAGTGTAGGTTAATTAAGGAGGATAGGGATCCTCTCAGGCGCTCTCATTAAATGACTGTTTGGATTAAGATAAAAAAAAATTAATTACTCTGTGCACTCATTGAAAGAGAGAGAATGGGACAGAGAGAGAACCCAGACTGGTCAAGTAAGTGTCACAGGGCTTCACATGAGGTTGGAATGATGACAGTGGCTTCCTATTAAAAGTTCTACCTGCTACAGTTCAGGTCTGACATTCCGTCAGGCTCAGACAGATAAGGACTGACTGCTGCTGTGTGCTGCCATGCTCAAAGAAATCAAAGCTGACGCCTTCTGTTTGGACTTTGTATTAGTATTTTGGTGAAGTCCTTTAATTGGGGCTGTTAATCTAGAAAAGTGATATTTTCAGAACATGTATGTACCGTGGATACAGTGTGTACTTTTTAAAGCAACTAGAAATGCACAACATACCAAATAACAGTAAAATATAACCAAACAGGGTCAGATCCTCTGTGTTAGATGCAAATCTCAACGGCCATGTAAATAATGGTCAAGAGGCCGCCCAACAAATCATCAGGGCTGGGGTGGTAGTGGCATGAAATATAAACCCTGATATACAGCAGTGAAAGTAACAGACTGATCCTACACTCATGAAGCTTTTGTTTGTGCTGAAGGCTGAGTATCAGTTCATCTATTTCACTCTTGTGTGTATATTCAGAGGCATTCAGACTGAAAACAGCTCTGTGTTAAACCAACACAAGGGTCTGTGTTAATGTTGGCATGTTATTTCAGGTACCTGTGAAATATCCAGGGAGCCGAGTTAGAGATCCAAGAGTTTAAAGGCTTATCAGATACCACAAAACTGCACAGAAGTGTATACTTTACACACAGGATTTTACAACTCAGGATACCCACGATATGATTCTATGTAATGTTAATGCTGATGCAGTGGTTGCAGTGATAGACTTGTGCCACTGTTTTATCTGCAGACTGTTTGGACACAGTGGAGCCTGCAGTGCTTGTGGACAGTCTATACCTGCCAGTGAGATGGTGATGCGTGCTCAAGGCAGTGTTTACCACCTTAAGGTGAGAATGTAATCATGGCATTCTGACATTGACAATACCTCAGCATTATGGTGCTATCAGTATGCTCATCTTGATCTTGGCTGAAAATGTTAAATAACAGATGAGATTGTTACTTTTCTCCTCAGTGTTTCACCTGTGCGACCTGTAGGAACCGCCTCGTCCCAGGTGATCGCTTTCACTACATCAATGGGACTATCTTCTGTGAACATGACCGGCCAGGAGGAGGCCTGCTCAGTGGACACTCTACTCCACTGCAGACCAACAGCATTATACCTGACCAGAAGGTGAGAGGCCATTTTATACTGACAGACCCTTTCTTATCCTTCTTTATTGGGCACAGAATGAATAACAAGGCATGGTGTTGCTCTTACCAAATGAATCTATTGTTGTTCTCTTTATTAAGGAGGAAATAGAGGAGAGGAACACATAATCGCAACAACATACCATCTCAGTGATGATGTTTGGACTGACTCTGTTCCTGTGTTAGTGTCTTTCTCTGACTTGGTGACTCTTTGTCTCTGTGACTTTACTTACTGACCCTGTTACTCTGCATGTGACATCGACTATATTAATCTGTGATTCTGATTCTTTCACCCTGACTCCATGTTAACCTACCAGCTAGTGACTGACTGATTCTAACTTTGCCTTAAGCCACTTGCAGACATGCACTCCATTCTGTTATTCTGATGGCAATTTACTATGTCAGCATCATGTCTGAGTGCAGACCTCTGTCTCGTTTCCATAAAAGTCACGCCAGCAATGCTATTAGGTCTGACCTAGTAATATTTTCCTATCACTTTCAATATGGCTTGATTGGACTGAACCATCATATTAACGGATAGACACACAACACCAACGCTACGTTTTTTTCTACATGTCAGCATCAATTTTTGTCCTAAAACATCACAGAGACACTTAATACACAGTTTGGCTGCCAAAATCACAACACGGTTAGTGACACTATGAATCTGTGCCCTTGTAATGCTGTTATTCTGTGACTGTGACTCTCTAACTGAGTGACTCTTACTCTGTCACTGTGTCTCACTCAGAAATGTGTGACTGTGTGACTTTCTGACTTTGGCTTAATGACTGTGACCTGGCAACTATGTTACGGTGTGACTGAGAGTCAGCAATTCTGAGACTGATTCTCTGACTGTCATTGGACATCTCATTGTCTGATGCTAAAGCTGAGTCAGTGACTTTGACTCTGATTTTTACACTTTATGACTCTGACTCTCTAACTTTGAGTTAGTGATTCTGTTTGTAATTCAGTTACTCTGGCTTACTGACCAAGACGTAGTGACTCAGTATATCAAAAATAACATAGACCTCAGACTGCAGCCAGCAGAGACCAGATTCTGGTCTAGAAAACACTCACAACTGCCTTAAAGCTGACACCTCCACCTTTAAGGTGACACAATTACGGTGGCTCCTTTCGAAGGTGGCCGTGACGTCAGGATGTGCACATAGGCCGGTGCAGGGTTTTCATTGTTGTGTTAGCATTACAGTTATTACCTGTGTACATTGATAAATATGCTAAAGTGGTTAAATTCAAATGAAACCTTTTCTCACCTGGTCTTTACCAAAAATAGATCTGACTGAAATGACACTTTTCATTGTGATAATTTTTTTAGTTTTATTGCCCAGACCTAATAGACTTCATACCTTCATACAGATTATCCACAAGAACAAGAGCTCTCCATTCTCACCCCTCTGAAAAGTTTTAATAATATCTCCTAACAGGAATGGTAGAAAATAGAATACGTATTGTCTCTGGTTACCAAGATTTCATAGAGCCATTGTTACATAGAAAATATTAATTTGCTGTTGTAATTTGAAACAAGCTGTAGAAAGCTATATTTCACAGCAGACGTCTTGACTTGTCACAGAAAGAAAAGCTCAGGTGTTCCTAATACCATTGACAATGACTCTGTTCTACTCAAGTGGCCCCAGAAACCATGACAGTGTCACAGTGAGCCAGCATGAACAATAGCAGCACCCTGAAACTGATGCAGCTACATAGAATTCTGCCATCACTAGCTTTTCATTCACACTTGAGCATATACTACTAAAACATGTCAAAATGTCTTCAGTGAAAAAAGTAATCATTAATACTTAGGGAGGCTTTTGAATAAAATGCGGCAGATATGTGTTCAAGAAAGTACAGTCCATTTTTTTGTAATTTAATGCAGATGTTTCATAATGTCAACATGTCTTATTTCCTAACCAGCTCTCTTCTCTGTTTACAGGTCTGCTGAGGAAGCAGATGGAAAAACCAAATGTGTGCCTTCTCCCCTACTTTTCTCCTCTGTCTCATCTTCACCTTCCTCCCCTAGCTGTAAGTCCTGCCACCGGCTGACTTTCCTCCATTCTGATGGACTGTCACTGCACAGTGTGGATACATTCACTCCTCCTACTGGTTTAGATGTTATCTTCCCAACAGAAACTGGCTCTTTGAGAAGACTCTGAGGAGTAAAATTTGGACAAGTCCAGTGCTCTAATAGAGGGATGAGGATGCTGAGACTGTTTGAGTCAATTCATACAGTAGACTGCTGTCTATTGTGAACTGTGGCAATATCACTGATTAGGATTGGTGTGGCTGAACTGCCATGGAATTATCTCATGTTTGTGATTCTGTTGGAACCATCTGTTGCCTTCACCCAGCCAGCTAGTAACAGTGGACCTTGATTGAGGAGGGAACGCTAAAAGCAGGAGGTGAACTGTATTTTATAAGAACCCCACAGACTACACATTTACTTCAACTGCTTTTTGGTTTGAGTAAAAATTGTATGGAATTCTTTGGTTGATTTCAGCTCCTAGGAGTTTCCTTCCATACTCCACGTGACAACTGAACAAGATCAAGTCTGTATTGATACTTAAAGATTATTACTCTGTGTAATTCTCTGTGAAATATTCAAACATGTTCATCAGTGGGTAAGGGGAAGTGATAACTGCCTTGTGGTGGTTGTGTTTTATACCACAGACAGATGAGAATTGAATTCTTCATGCAAAATCTGACAACATGAAGGAACACTCTTTTTCCTGCTGTATAAATTCTCCAAAAGTGGCCAGAGCCCTTATTTAGCTCTGTGGCAGAGACAACCATGCCTATATCAAGGACAGTCCTTTATTTTTGTTTAACCCCGTCCTCCAGATAACACAAACTCAACACTTCCTCTGTCTTTGTCTTGATAAATTTGTTGTTGTGTCCGTTTCCACAACACACATAGCATCAGTAGGTTGTCCCAGTGGTGGCACAACAGTTAAGTCTTTGGACTACTGATCATAAGGTCAGAGGATCAAACCCCAATGCTGCAATTGCTGGGCCCATGAGCAACATACATAGCATACGTACCATGGCTGGCCCTGTGCTCTGACCCCAAACTGTGATATACGAAAACAACATTTCACAGTAGTGTAAAAATCTATTAATGACAAATACAGGTTTCTTTCTTTCTTTTCTATCAGTAGAGCAAGCGCCATGTTGACCCATAGCCTGTATATTAGATGGACACAGCCTCTGGGTCTGAAAAGTGAAGCTAGCATGTAAGTGCCTTAAATGTGCAATCTTTCCAACAGTCAGCAGGAGATGATTCATTTGGCTGCAAAAGAAGTCTGATTCTATAGAAGTCTGTCAGAAAATGACCAAACGTCTCTCTTGATCTGTCACATTAGTAAACATTTTTCTGACTGACTCAGTTGCTAGTTCCCAGACTTTTTAATACAGCATGATGGTTACTTTGTGGTTTTATTAAGGTCCATTTTCAAAAAACCAAGATAGGAGTTACAAGCTAAAGGTTTCAGAGTAGTTGACAAACCACGTCACTGCCATTTTCTATGTACACTCTATGTGTCAGACATTCCACTCTGTCCTTTTCGTTGAATTATGTTAAGTAGCCATGACTGAAATTTTACACTTTAAAAGTCTTGTGGCCCTTTTTTATGGGAGAGGAAAAACAACTGAACGGCTAATCTGAAAGCCTGAATACAATTTAAACAGGTGAGTTCTATAAAGATTCACTCCCTGTATTGTTGTCATAAACACAGAGGTTAGTTATAGAGACCAAAACTGTTGTTTGCACTTGGCAGCAAAAATGTTTATTCCTTCTGTAAAGTTAAACATTGTAAAATGGAGGTTAGTGGGATTGACTTGCTTTTGGAATCAGCCCCAAGTGGACATTTAAAGAACGACAGGTTTTGGCACTTGGCTTCATTTTTCAGCCCTGGAGGCTGCCTCTTGATTTTGGCACCAAAATTACTGTATTAGGTTTTTAAAAAAATATTGTTTGACTTAAAATACACTCTTTCACAAGATGTTTGAAGCTTCTCCGCCATTTTCTGGGTTATCAGATCTCAAAAAATCAGAGTTACGTAATGTCAAGAACTAAGAACAAGGAGACAATATCCTGCTAACAAAGAGAAGCTGAGAGTGTTACAGTGGTTTAGATGACATGTCTGCTGTTCCTCTGATGGAATTACTGCTGTGGAGTTGTACATTAAACTGAATTTACCCTGGGAGACACTTTTTTAGGCTACAGGTGATTCCTCCCCTCTTAATGTGCCTTTATAAGCTACAGCCTTCATTTGTTTGTGCTGGCCACGTTTATTTGAGACTTATTATTGAGATAAAGACTTTAAGATGACATCTGGCAACACTTACTATTATACTGACATGTCATACTGGCATGAAGAGGCTGGAAGGTAGAAATGTGAGCCTGAAAATGGAATATGTTTGTTTGTAAATGGCCGTCATTATCATTAGCTACTGGATGGATTGAATTCGGTTGAGACAGTCATGTTCTCAGAGGATGGAGCATGCTGCCTTGGGTAACCTGTTTGCTAGTGTTGAACTATTTGTGGAAAATAGCGGATATTGCGATTTGATTTGCGATGTAATTTTCTAAAGTCAAGCTTCAGCTTCATACTCATTGTAACAGATTCAGACCATATGATAAAGCATTACCACTTGAGTCATCATCTAAAGTGTGACTGTAATAATGAGGAAGGCATGAATTTATAAAACCATTGAAACCACAGTTTGAATTCTGGGTCAGACGTGCTGCAGAATGTATAAGTTGTAGCTGTTAAATAACAAGACTGGGCTTATGTCGGTTGAGCCACTGACCAGTGGGTAGCAATAAACAACCCCTAGAAGTTTTATTCTGCTTGGATTAAATAAAATGAAATTACAGCATAAGTCTTATTGTTTAATAGCCACAAGTCATCTATCCTAAACTACAGTCTTTGCTAAATGCATTGCTTTAAATTGCACTTTTGATTTAAAAATGATTTAGCCTTTATTGATTTGGGGAACTGGGGATTTTCCTCTCTGCATTTGGCCCATCCTATTCATAGTTAACCTTAACTATACATACTAGGAGCAGTGGGCTGCCGCAGTGCAATCCCTGGGAGCAGTCAGGGGTTAAGGGCCTTGCTTAAGGGCCCACAGTGGAGGTGACTGGGACAAGCGGTCGCTCTCACTTTCCCACCTCAACTTCTTGCCGGTCCGGGGGTTCAAGCCAGCGACCTACTGGTTACAAGTTCACTTCACAAACCACTAGGCCACCAATGCCCCAAATTAGGATCAGATAATTATTCAGCCCTACTCTATACTTAGATGTTTTAACAAATGTCTACAAAACTTCCTTTGAGTGCAGATTAACAGCCAATGCTAACATGCTACAATAAAATAGTGACTGTGATAAACCCCCATAGCTGGTCCAGCAGGGCAGGAAACACAAGCATCTATGTTCACAACTACTTCATCATAACTGCTCAAAAACAGTGAGCATCACTAAGCTACTAGCAGTCCTCTTTTTGTTCTTAACATTTATATGAACCTTGTTCCAAACTAACTAAGCTGCTCTGGTTGTAACCATTTCTACACAAATAGAACAGTCTTTCCTGACTCTGGTAGGAACACGGCTACCACAGGGCAAAGAATGTCAGTGCTGTCCTTCCCTCCCATTGACTCTTCTTTATTGTTAACCATGATGTACTTTCAACTAGTTCCAGACATCATGAACACATTCAGGCTTCATACGTTGATTGTAATTGTGTTTGGAAAGATTATTCTAAGAGATTTAGCATCAGTGACTCATACTGTACACTCTAAATGTTTATTCCAGCGATGTTCTCGTTCTGACTCTTTAAGCTGATCTGCTCACGGTTATGAAGGAAGACTGGGAGGATGTGTTCTAAGTGCACTAAAATGTGTTGTGTGTTACAGTGTTTCAATCATGTTTTCTGTGTTGCTTTTATTTCAATCTAGTCAGAGTTTTATATAAACCTTGTATGGAAAAAAAAAGTCCTCTCAGCAGAACTCATTTAGCCATTCATCTGTGTCTCACATGTGATGAGTGTGTGATCGTGATTAGCATGATTGGGCTAAAGCTACAGTAAGCATGTGGCAAAGAGCTAGAGATAGCTGCTTCAGACTGAGGGGTAAGTAAGAAACGCTTGTGGTTCTCAGACAAACATGGCTGATTACCCACAGGAATGGGATTTCAAAGGCCTGAGCCTAGGCCATTACAGAAGCAATTAAAGTGGGATGCGCTGGAGGCCGACATGGGCTTTAGCTGCACTCCAGTGTTGCAGCCTAATGAGGCCTAATCTGGTGAGCTGGTCTAATTAAAAGGGAGGGAGCTTTTTCCTGTGGGCCCATGCAGCCAGCAGTTTGTGCTTTCCATAGCTGTTTAAGGCAAAAAATAAAGCACAAGACAGAATACATGCATTGTTTTCAACCATAAAAATGTTCATTTTCCTCTATTCTCTGTCCCCTCAAATTAAAATGTGTAGCTTGACATTTTTAACATGGTCTCTGATCTTTCCAAGCTCTCTCCTCTGATTGCTTTTTGGCATGAAATGGGCTTTGAATTAGTCTTTTTTATAGTACATTTGGCATGGAAACTACAAGATCACCTCTTCCACATTCATTTTAGGATCTCTCGGTCCTTTTCCATGTTGTTGTGTGGCTTTCCACAGAGCAAAATTAAAGGCTGAAAGTGAAGCAGGCAGGACGGGTTGAGGCACACATGAGTAGCCAGCTGCGACTCTTCAAATTAACAGGCCTGGAGAACTCAGCAGCTCCCTCTCACAGGGTTTGTCCAATTAGCCTCACATTCACGGTAACAATGAGGCTTTTAATGGTAGTGTTTCAAAGTGCTCTTTCATAATGACAGAGGGGGAACACATTCCTCTGGTTTTTCACTCATGACTCGACTGTAAACCTGAGTCGCTCCAAGTTTCCCCTGAATCAACTTCTTTGCTGTTTGTTTTGTCTAGGATTGTCAGGCTCTTGCTTCAGATCACTCTGAAGGTATTGTGAGTAAATAATGAATAGAAAAGCACTCAGTGTGTCACAGTGCAGCACCTACCAGCACTGTTAGCTTTGTGTTTAATGGAGTTTAATTCACCCTAATCCTACTGTCTCATTTGCTTCTAGTGGTGCGCAGCGCTCCAGTTTTCTCTTACTCTGATAATCTGGGTTGTAGGCTGCAGTAGTAGCCCCCATTACTCCACTCACTAATAACCCTGTATCTATACCACTGGACAAGGACCTTGATGTTTCTGCATCTTTCCTTAGAAGTCTGTGCCAAGGAATCCATTACAGTAGCTATATGTTGCAAATAGTGTCATGATATGCTATTCAAAAAAGGTTCCAATTTAAACACTATTAACCCACTTTATTGATGTCGACACACATCATTTCTGTTCTGTGCTCTCTAGTCGAAAGTTCAGAATACCTAAAAGTAAAGATTATCTGCACCTTGAAATTCTGTATATTTAACTTTATTGAATATCCTTTAAGTCCTCGTGGCTTTATGAAGAACATGTCACCCAGGAATCACTAAAGAAGGTGAGCTACCTCCTCATATCTGTCATGCTAGCTTGGTGCAGAGTTTACTGATCCAACTTTACGTCATTCCACATTTCATTTGTTAAATGCTGCATTTATTTTAAATGTATTGCTTGATGTATAAAAAAGAACAAGCCTTGTAAACACTTCTCTGCTGGGTTCAATAAGTCAACTCGGCATCATTCCACACAACCCTTGTTCCAGACTGTGGAGCTACGATCAACACAGCTTTTCCAAACGTCCTAGTTTTATTTTTGGATGCTTACATTATTTTTACTTTGCTCACAGAAACAAAGCTATTTCACAAAAACCAAAAACTACCAGAATTTGAAGAGACATACCAGACAAAATCCAAACTAAGAAGAAGGCACAAGGCTGAAATGAGAATCACAATGTTGTCTCCTAAGCTACAGAGGAGCAAACTTTGAGCGGTAAGATTTTCCTCTGGGGAGGACCAATGCTAACTGGAATTTCAACTTAATATTAAAATTCTATATGCATAGCTAGAAGATCCCTGGTTCGCACCACAGCCTGGGGTCTTTCTGTGTGGAGTTTGCATGTTCTCCCTGCCACAGTCCACAGACATGCTGAGGTTAATTGATGATTCTAAATTGTCTGTATGTGTGAATGAGAGTGTGTTTGGTTGTCTGTCCTTATGTGTGGCCCTGTGATAGACTGGTGACCTGTTCAGATGAACCCTGCCTTCACCCTGAGTCAGCTGTGATATGCTCCAACCCCTTACAGAGGATAATGGATGGCTATATATGCAACCTATTCTAATGTAGGTAAAAATGTATTCTATCTGTGAAGGAGTTGTGCAACAGATCCATGAATTCTAGCAATGGACCAGTTAGCAGGTACAAAGCAACATTAGAATCCATGTCAGTTGTGTTTTTTGTCAACCTGATGCATGTAAGTCCAGTACTGTCTCTCATTTTGGCTCTGTTTTGGTCTCCACCAGCTCCTGAGAACAGTGGGTTCACCAGAGCTTTTAGAAATGAAAGTGTGAGCTGTAAATCCTGATGCTAAAATATCCTCAGAGCTGAGAGGAACTGCAGCCTGTGATAATTGTCAGTAGCCATTATGGGCAACATCTTTCACATTACACATGCACCTGTTGTTAATAAAAACCTGTTGATTCATGCAGTGTTTAACACTAACAGCACTTCAGTTCAACTTTACCAGCAAACAAATTCACAATACAGCTGGAACCTTAATGGTAGAGAAAGAAAGCTAACAGTCTTGTTGTGGTACAATATGCATTATTATGCGTTCAATTGAAAAATGACCAGAAGTGTACGTCTATCGATACTATTGATCCACATTCGCTTTGATATACATCCTGGTTAGCGCCTGTTAAAAACATCTCTGTTCAGCCACAGCCTCCATTCATTTGTGTTTATCCACTGGATGATGAGAAGCCAATCTGCATAGCTGAAACTGTATCCTAGTGTAAGTGGACTGCACTGAGATGAGGTGTAATTCAACAACTTAAATTGAATCATCTGCTTTCATCAACATACAATCGAGACGTCCTTGAGTCTTCATGTGTGCAAGTACAGTATACGTATGTACATCTGAGGCCGGCTGTAAGTCATACCCTCTGAAAACTTTTATTCTCATCTCTCATCTTTGCAGTGTTGCTAATTGGTTCTTGAATTTGTCAGGCTAATTAGTGAGATGCAGATGAGGCTTGACTGGTTTGAGTGTGGCATGGAACTAGAACCATGGAGGGAGAGTGGGCGAACCCCCCCTCCCTCTTTGCTTATCAAGATATGGAGATAATTGCAATTAAACTCATTTGCATGCGTTAATGAATTTGTCTTATGCTTTTCAAGATCACAGACATGGAGTAAATAATTGATTTCCTATCAGCACAGACACACAGAGCATGTCAAACTGCCTTCACCACAGTGGTGTGAAGTCAACAAAGTGAAAGCTGCCTGTCTTACTCTGTTCCTGTGCTCATCGGCTTTACATTGACTTCTTATTGTGTTATGTTAGATGTAAACACAGGAACATGACAAACAATGATTTTAAAAGCAGATACATGAAGATTGGGTGTCTTTAAACAATGTAAGGATTTTGGTGTGATGTTCTTACAATCTTTGTCTTAAATGACTTCATCTCCTACCATGAGGTTTTAGGTTTGCCGCTGTGTCAGTGCGTCTCTAATAGCCGCTCCTCCCAGGGTCAGTGGTGTATTTGATAACTTCTTTACACACCATGGCTCTCAAACTTGTTTAAAACTTCAGACTTGGCGAAAAACTGTTTCAGCGTGACGCATGGATCATTGTCCTCCACTCTGCATTGCAACACTGTCTTCCCTGAATCTGACTGTGCTGGATCTTGGCGGCTGCACCATGACCAATCCACACACATCCTACACTGGTCAGGTGGCTGCAACCAACCAACCAGCAACCACAGCAGACAGAGAGAATGAAGAAGAACAAAAAACAATGCAAATGACTAGCATTATGTTTTTGAAAATAACATTTCTTCATGCTAGAGGTGCACATTCATATCAATTAGCTACAACAATAAAATTCCTGACAGTTGAAGAGAGTAACACTGACTGTCTTGTTACAACAGCACTTTTCAGAGGTGGGTTATATTAGACAGTAAGTTCTTGAAGCCAGTGTGTTGGAAGCAGGAAATTGAGCAGTAAAAAAGGACTCGGAGGTCCATGGAGTTCATGCCTCGATGGTCAGACCTGTTTTGGTGGCACGAGGAAAACCAACACAGTAGAGGGCAGGTATTTTAATGTTGTGGTGGATCGTTGTATACTGACCCCTCAGGTTTGTCATCATCCTACATACCCAAGAATGGACCAAATGTGGATTAACCTGCAACTGTCCCCAACAAATGTTGTATTTCTTCCTGTTTCAGTAACCTTTGCAAAACACTACAATGCCCAATTGTTTTTGGATGTTTTTTAAAGAAAGTATATGTCGGTGAGCCACATTTTAAAGATCTACATCATTGGTAGAAACCTTTGAGGTGTGAGCAGTAATTGTCTCAAGTCAGGATTCCATGTGGTGTTGTGTGATCAACACTGTACCGTAGACATTAACCAGTCGTGTCTGGTTTCAAAAGCACGAAATGATTATGGCCAAAATCCTAACTTTATTCTTCAGAACAATAGTCCACAAACCAGTCAGCAGCATCTCGGTTGCTACGTCTATCTTTCACATGCAATTTATGACAGAGACCTGTGTTACATGCTTTTCTGTAACCACTGGTCTGTGCACATTTGTGATTTCACCATGAACCAAAAAACTGAAGCAGAGAGCAAACGTCACATTCTGTGTCCGCCAACATGATGATTCAACCATCATGAGGAGAATCATCACTGGTGACCAGAGGTGGGGCTGCAGCTACAACCCCACAGACCAAACAGCAGCCTTGGCAGCAGAAGAACCTGCAACCTCCAAACCGAACAGAGTGCAAGGGTCAGGTCAGGAGCGCAACTAAGGCATGCTTGTTGTTTTCTTCACCGTTAATTCATCCCACAGGGAACATTCAATGCCAATTTCTACTGTAACATCCTGAGGTGTCTGAGGTTGGTTGCAGGTGTGCTGCACTGTGGCAATATGGCATTTGGTTGCTCCAATAGGGCTTCTGACAGCCTGTTAAAATGGGAATGGGTTTTTGGTCACCACCATGCGATAATTATTCCCCTACTAACAAGATTTGACTCCTTACAGCTACTTCCTCTTCGCCAAGATAAATTTCAGGTTGAAGGGTTGCTGGTTTTGTGGAGGAGATTCAGCAGATGGTGCTTGATATGCTTACCAATGGGACCTCCAGGCAGCATTCCAAATGTTGCAGGACCACTGGAAGCACTGCATTACTGCAAGTCAACTACCTCAAAGTGGATGGTGATCAGTTTAAAATCAGGTACGGTTTTTACTTTTTATACCTGCAGTAATGGAACATTTGGATCGCAGTTCGTAGACTTTGCAGACTTTATTGGACCCAATAGATAAAATCAAAAGAGTAAAGGGTTAAAAGCAATGTTTTTAGGCTGTGGCCTACAGATTACTACTAAATGTATTCATGAGCCCATTCAAGCTTATATTCCACTGTGCCTGGATGCAGTAAAGGAGTTAGTAAGATTTCAATTTGGCTGTCCACTTTGACTGTAGAAGTTAAACTCATGGGAAGACTTACTGTTGTTACACAGTATGTTGTGTTAGTATTAATCAGCCTGACTGCCGTTGGGGAAAGATTTTGAAATAGCTGGTACATGTTTGACTGTTCTGGTAGTCTTTTCCATATAGCAGCAGCAAACTGGCTGCTATCCTTGATGATGTAAATATAGTTCAGTCACAGTACCTTCACAGTGGTGATTTCTGCCTTTACAGTCCCCTGCAACATGTGCAGCTGTTTGCAGTCAATTCATTAATAATGCAGGTGGTGTTCATATAAGCCACTCTCCTGTGTGTCCACTTAAAAATCTTTAAAGTAGCTGTCAGAGGCATCAGCAGAAGAGTGGGATTAACTGGCTGTTGTGTCAGTGTTAGAGCTGATCCTCTACCTCTCTCTCATGTTATAGCTGGAGACAGTTTGCACTGTAAAGCTCACACTGTTCAGGTTTCAATATTCAGCAGGGTTTAATGGTGGTCAATGACAATGGCACAACACACAAGAGACAATGAGCAAAGATGTACCGGGTTAATCATAACTACTATACATCCATATAAACCCCCATTTGTTGTCTGTCGTCTACTGTTTACATGCTTTACAGCTTGACCAGGAATACCTGACCAACAGCATACAACTACTTATACAATGTCTACGAATACTGTACTCTTGTCAGATACATGCATCAAACAAATGACAAAGAAAAAAAATTAGAAAAGTGTTTGAACTGGGACTGGTTATTGAAGAGAATGAAGAATCAAACTACAGACCTCATGCCAGGGGGTTCCATGGAGGCTTCATGAGGCAATGAAGCTGTGCATGATTTTGTAAGAAATCAGAAAGTGAAATTTTAAAATATTATTATGCAAATTTAACTGTTTGTTTTTTAAAACCAAAGCAAGTAAAAATAATGAAAAAAAATTGAGTAGGATCCAATTAAACTAATAAGAAACATTAGCTGAAGCACCAAAATGTAAGACTGGCAGGATTGTGGTTTTACTGAGGGTTATCTGTGGGACTATTTCTTGGCTGAGTGTAGTGGTTTCCTGGAATTTCTATCGAGCACCTTCACTTTAACAAGAAGAGTCTTAAAAGTCACTGTTTCCCACCAAAAATGAGTCTCTCACTTATTTCCCTGTAAATAATTATTTCCTTGTTTTTGCACTTTTTCACTGCATTGCAAGGGATGATATTCGCTGTGATGTAGATGAAAATATGAGAGCAGACAGACAGGAACGTCTGGGTGAATGATTTACAGTACTGTGTATGTTGTATGTTCAGTTCCAATATGTACTGTAATATTGTTTACAGTTGCGCACAGCTCTACCCAAAGGGTGCTTCCTATGTTTGTTGTAAATAAGTGTGTATTTTTCTTTTGCACAATGCTGTGAACAAATTAGAATTGCAAAGATCATATGCAGTAAAATGTGAAACATACATGTTCAGTGCCTTGTACTCAGTTACCTCACTAAATACAGTCATGTGTAGCTTTACTGTAGTTTTCAAATGGCTGTGTAACTGCATAGTGCTGTCTGGAGCATTTTCAGGTAGGGTCACCAAGATCTGACTTTGTTGCATTTGAAGACACTTCCAGAGTAAATTCACAATGAAAACATGACAAAGACATTTGACTGTCTTGTTCATAAACAACGGTGTCAGGACTTCTCATCTTGATGACACTTTAATTGACATGAATACTTGCTTTTGAGGAGTGAACTATCCATTTTGAGCAAGTGACATGCTTCTGCAGGTTATCAACTAGGTTTTGCAGTTTGTGCTAATTGTTTTGAGAAATGCACTAACTGTTGTGCAAATGTTAATAGTGATGTGAGAAATGCACCAAAGCCACTGAGAACAACTGTAATGTTAGCTTGTACAGGCTGATGACCACCAGTCTGTGTGTCAGTCCAGAAGTCGACATGATGTCAGTGTGTTGAAAAGTCTACTGTTGAAGTGGAGGAGCAGGAGTTGTGTGATTCTATATTCCCAGAGATAACATGAAAATAAATGATTAATGTTCATCTGATTTCACCAGTTAACCCATGCAGCTGTTTAGCTGACTATGGATAGATAGATAGATAGATAGATAGATAGATAGATAGATAGATAGATAGATAGATAGATAGATAGATAGATAGATAGATAGATAGATAGATAGATAGATAGATGGATAGATAGATAGATAGATAGATAGATAGATAGATAGATAGATAGATAGATAGATAGATAGATAGACCGAAGGATAGATAGATAGATAGATAGATAGATAGATAGATAGATAGATAGATAGATAGATAGATAGATAGATAGATAGATAGATAGATAGATAGATAGATAGATAGATAGATAGATAGATAGATAGATAGATAGATAGATAGATAGATAGATAGAGATAGAAATAAAAGATAAAAACAAAAACTGCAAATTAGTGATGAGCAACAATGACCTGATGTGTCCATTTATGTGCATGCATGTGTCTGGTTAGCCAGCAGTGTCAAAATAAAGTGCAGATGGAATATTTATCTGTGTGAAAAGGAGTTGAAGAGCTTCTTCAGCCTGTCAGTGGAGCAGGATGGAGACAGCAGCCTGGCACTGAACACACTCCTCTGCCTGATGATGGTGCTGTGCAGAGGGTGGTGGGCATTGTCCATAATGGAGAGCAGTTTGCTGAGAGTCCTTCTCTCTGTCACTCATGTGATGCAGACTAGCTTTGTACTGACCACAGAGCCTGCTTTCTTCGCCAGCCTGCATCAAGAAAAGGGACGACCACAGAGGCGTCCCTCTTCTTGATGCTGCCTCCTCAGCACACCACAGCATAGCAGAGGACGCTTGCAACGACAGACTGGTGAAACATCAGCAGAAGTTTCAAGATGTTGAAGGACCCCAGCCTCCTCAGGAAGTGGAGCCGGCTCTGAGTCTTCTTGAACAGGGTGTCAGTGCTGGACGACCAGTCCAGTTTGTTGCCCAGCTGCAGCCCAAGGTATCTGTTGGTCCTGACTACCTTGATATCTACAGATAGCTAAGGTACATTATGTGAGATTTTGAACATGATTATATTTGTTTGGCTCAGTGTGAGAGTCTCTGCTGCTGTTTAGCTGCTGTGCTTTGCTTTTACTGTCACGCCCTCCACCTCTGCTGCCTGAGTGGCAGTCTCCTTTCCCCTTCTTTTCCCTCTTCCCCTTTCCCTCTCTCTCTTGCAGGTGGGCGTGAGCAAGGTGTGGGCAGCGAGGAGCACGGCAGGTGCAGCCACTTGGAATCAGCGGAGGAGGCACGCGTGTGATTGGATGATCAGCTCTCACTCTCCCGGTTATAACCACGCTCCACATGCTCCTCGATGCCAGACCGTCGTTTTGCCTCAGTCAGTTGCCAACCTCTGCTCTCGTTCTGTCTGCTCCGTTTGCTCTGCACCCTCGCTATTGCTAACGCTATTCCCTCTCCGCTTCCAGTTGGTTCCCCGTCTGCCGTCCACGTGTGCCTCCTCCGGTTCCGCTCAACCACTGCCTCCACTCCGCCAGTAACCCAGCCACCGCCAGGATTCCAGTCGTGGATCGCCACCCCCACTCCCGGACCTCAGCTCACCACCCAGCCTGCCTGCCTGCCTGCCTTCGCTCCCACCTGCTCCGCTCACCTGCTCCGTCGTGCCCCCCTCTCCGTTCAGGTTCAGTAGCATTAGCATTAGCATTAGCGTTAGCCCGTCTGGCTCCGTTTCCCAGTGTCTTGGTTGCTATCAGCTCATAGGTTTTCGTAGCTCGCTTTTTGTTTGTATCAGCTCGTTGGTTTTCGTAGCTCGCTTTCTGTTACCTGTTCGTTTTTCAGCTCGCCTTTTGCAGCTCGCTTTCTGTTGTTACTTTTAGTTCGTTTTCAGCACTCGCTCGCTTTTAGTTTCGGTTTTGGTTTATTAGTTTGGTTTCCTGCTGTGCAGTGATTTTCTGTTTCCGTTGTTGTAATAAACATTGTTATTTTGTATATCTGTGTGCCGTGTTTCTTTGCCTGCGCCTGAGTCTCTGCACCGTTCGTAACAGTACGGTCTGGCCAACATGAGCTCAGCAGGCAACGAGACCGGCACTAGTCCTGCCCTTAGTGAGATAGACCTGCAGCAAGCCATAGCTCACCAGGGCGTAGTGATAGGGCAGCATGACTCTTTGCTACAGAGTCTTGTGGAGAGTAACCGCGCGCTGATAAATCAGGTCTCCCAGCTCACGGGGAGGATTAGCACGCTAGCTGCCCATTCGGCTCCTGCTGCCGTTACGTCTATGGCCGCACCCGTTAGCAGTGACCCAGCTAATGCTAGTTCCACGGCCAGCGGTTCAACTCGTGAACCGCATGTGCCCGTTCCTGAACGCTATGACGGCGACGTTGGTTCCTGCCAGTCTTTTTTGACTCAGGTTTCGTTAGTCTTTGACTTACAGCCTCACTCTTACGCCGCAGATAGGGCCAGAGTAGCGTTCCTGGTTAGCCTCTTGTCAGGCCGAGCGAGAGAGTGGGGTACTGCGGTGTGGGAACGCCAGGAGGCGATCTGCGGCTCCTATGCCGCTTTCACCGCCGAGATGAAGAAAGTGTTCAACCATCCGGTGCAGGGAAGAGATGCCAGTCACCGTCTTCTGTCCATGCGTCAGGGGAACCGGAGTGTGGCGGACTTTTCCATCGAGTTTCGCACTACAGCGGCGGGGAGCGGATGGAACGATGCAGCTCTGCAAGGAGCATTCTACGCAGCTCTGCAGGACGGCCTCAAGGATGAGCTGGCTACCCGAGATGACGTGCGCAGTCTGGATCAGCTCATTGATCTAGCCATCCGGATCGACAACCGGGTCCGCGAGCGGCGGAGGGAAAGGACCCTCCGCTCGGAGTCTCCACGGGCCCTTCCGTCTACCTGCCAGAGCCCTCCACCTTCTTCCCGAATCGTTCCTGACCCTGAGCCCATGCAGCTGGGACGTAACCAGCTGTCCGCACAAGAGAGGCAACGCAGGCGGGACGCCGACACTTGCTTATACTGTGGGAAGACTGGTCACTACCTCGCTGCCTGTCCCCAGCGTACAGTAAAAGCCCGGGCTCACCAGTAACTGGGGAGATACAGGTGAGCCATCTATCGTCGTCTTCCCCAAATCGGCTGCAGCTCGCCGCCTCCCTCTGCTGGCAATCCCAGTCTGTACCTGTACAAGCCTTCATCGACTCTGGTGCCGAGGAGAACTTCCTGGACCTTCAGCTCGCCCGTCAGATGTGCATTCCTTTGGAGTCCCTGGAGCCCCCCCTGGAGGTCCGAGCCTTGAATGGACTCCACCTAGCCAAGGTACAGCAGAAAACTGTTCCTGTCACGTTGTTTTTGGCCGGCAATCATCGGGAGAAGACGACCTTTTTCGTTATAGATCACTCCAGTCCCCCCATGGTCCTGGGTTATTCCTGGCTTCGGGCGCACAACCCCCACATCGACTGGAGGAAAGAGGAAGTGATATCCTGGGATCCCCGGTGCCATGAGACCTGTCTGCACTCAGCCCTGACCCCTGCTGACGCCACCAGCCCTGTTCCGGACGCCCCGGTAAAGTTGGACTCCGTCCCTCCCGAGTACCATGACCTCGCTCCGGTGTTCAGCAAGGAGAAAGCCTTGTCTTTGCCCCCTCATCGTCCCTACGACTGTGCTATTGAGCTCGTTCCCGGAGCCACTTTACCCACCAGTCGGTTGTATAACCTCTCCAAACCGGAACAAGCGGCCATGGAGACCTACATCCGGGACTCCCTCGCTGCTGGCATCATCCGCCCGTCTTCGTCGCCTGTGGGGGCAGGATTCTTCTTCGTGGACAAGAAGGACAAGACCCTTCGGCCGTGCATCGACTTCCGTGGTCTCAACGACATCACCATTAAGAACACCTACCCCCTGCCACTCATCAACTCCGCCTTCACCTCCCTGCACGGGGCATCCGTGTTCACCAAGCTGGACCTCCGCAACGCCTACCACCTCATTCGCATCCGCGAAGGGGACGAGTGGAAGACGGCATTCAACACGCCGCTGGGGCACTTCGAATACCTGGTCATGCCCTTTGGACTCACGAATGCACCCGCCGTCTTCCAGAACCTGATCAACGATGTGCTCCGGGACATGATCAACCGATTCGTATTCGTCTACCTAGATGACATCCTCATCTACTCGAGAGACGCCCAGGAACACACCCGCCATGTCCGCCAGGTCCTCGAGAGGCTGCTGCAGAACCGACTCTTCGTGAAGGCCGAGAAATGTGAGTTCGGAGTACCTACCGTTTCCTTCTTGGGTTACATAATCTCGGCGGGGGAGGTGAGAATGGACCCTCTGAAGCTGTCCGCTGTTAGGGACTGGCCCATTCCGGAGAATCGGAAGCAGCTGCAGCGTTTCCTGGGCTTCGCCAACTTCTACCGTCGCTTCATCCGGGACTACAGCAAAGTGGCAGCCCCGCTCACCTCCCTCACTTCGGTTAAGCGGACCTTCTCCTGGACTCCAGAGGCAGACCAGGCCTTCCACTCCCTGAAGCAACGCTTCACCTCCGCACCCATCCTGACGCAGCCTGATCCCCACTTGCAGTTCGTGGTGGAAGTGGATGCTTCGGACATTGGGGCAGGGGCGGTGCTGTCTCAACGTTCCCCCGCCGACAACAAGATGCACCCCTGTGCCTTTTTCTCTCGGCGGCTGTCCCCTGCCGAGAGGAATTATGACGTAGGCAATCGAGAGCTGCTAGCGGTGAAGCTAGCTCTGGAGGAATGGCGTCACTGGCTGGAGGGGGCGGAGCAGCCGTTCATCGTTTGGACCGACCACCGGAACCTGGAGTACATCCGATCGGCTAAACGACTGAACGCCCGACAGGCCCGCTGGACGCTTTTCTTCGGCCGCTTCAACTTCACCATCACGTATCGGCCGGGGTCCAGGAACGTCAAGCCAGACGCGTTGTCCCGCCAGTTTTCCTCCCAGGAGACCCCCGGCGAACCTGAACCCATTCTGCCTGGAACTTGTGTGGTGGCTTCTCTCACTTGGGAGATCGAGTCCGTGGTTCGCCGGGCCCAAGAACAGCACCCCGACCCAGGTAACGGTCCTACTAACCGCTTGTTTGTTCCTGATCCAGTTCGCTCTCAGGTCCTGAGCTGGGCGCACTCTTCGCGGTTGACCTGCCATCCTGGGACTGCACGCACCGTGGAGGTCCTGCGGCAGAAGTTCTGGTGGCCCACGCTGGAGAGGGATGCTAAGGAGTTCGTGGCCGCATGTTCCATCTGTGCCACCAGCAAGACCTCCAATCGGCCGAGTTCGGGGCTCCTTCAACCGCTGCCTATTCCTCATCGACCCTGGTCCCACATCGCAGTGGATTTTGTCACTGGGCTTCCCCCATCCCAAGGGAAAACTGCCATCCTAACCATTGTCGACCGGTTCTCCAAAGCCGCCCATTTTGTCCCCTTGGAAAAATTGCCCTCTGCCAGGGAGACGGCCGATCATCTGGTGAACCACGTTTTCCGACTCCATGGGATACCTGCCGACATAGTGTCCGACCGGGGACCACAATTCACGTCGGAGGTTTGGAGAAATTTTTGCTCTGCGTTGGGGGCCACAGTCAGTTTAACCTCTGGTTTTCACCCGCAGTCCAATGGTCAGACGGAGCGGACCAACCAATCACTGGAGACCTTCCTGCGATGTATGACCTCGGAGAACCCTTCCGCCTGGAGCAGCCTCCTCCCATGGGTCGAGTATGCGCACAACTCCTTGTCTAATGCTTCTACCGGGCTGTCTCCGTTTCAGTGTTCCTTGGGATACCAGCCGCCCATGTTCCCCTCCCAGGAACGGGAGATCTCCACCCCGTCTCTCCAGACCTTTCTCAGGAGGTGTGAGCGGGTCTGGAGGCGCTCGAGGGCCTCTCTGATAAGGGCTTCGCGGAGAATGGAGGGGCAAGCCAACCGTCACCGTTCTCCTGCCCCTGTCTACTCCCCGGGCCAAAGGGTTTGGCTCCGGGCTAAGGACTTACCTCTCCGGGTGGAGTCTAAGAAGATGGCGCCCCGGTTCGTGGGGCCTTTTGTTATTGAGCGCATCATTAATCCCAGTGCGGTCCGCCTGAAGTTGCCCTCCTCGATGAGGATCCACCCCACGTTTCATGTCTCCCAAATTAAACCAGTGAATGAGAGCGCTCTGGCCCCCCCTGTCCGTCCCCCTCCACCACCCAGGATGGTGGACAATGCCCCAGCGTACACCGTGCGCCGCCTGCTGGATGTTCGTCGTCGGGGACGTGGTCTCCAATACCTTGTGGACTGGGAGGGATACGGTCCAGAGGAACGCTCCTGGGTACCCAGACGCCAGATCCTGGACCCTGCCCTGATCCGGGAGTTCAACCAGAGGAGACCTGACCGGAGGATTCGTGCACCTGGAGGTGCACGTAGAGGGGGGGGTACTGTCACGCCCTCCACCTCTGCTGCCTGAGTGGCAGTCTCCTTTCCCCTTCTTTTCCCTCTTCCCCTTTCCCTCTCTCTCTTGCAGGTGGGCGTGAGCAAGGTGTGGGCAGCGAGGAGCACGGCAGGTGCAGCCACTTGGAATCAGCGGAGGAGGCACGCGTGTGATTGGATGATCAGCTCTCACTCTCCCGGTTATAACCACGCTCCACATGCTCCTCGATGCCAGACCGTCGTTTTGCCTCAGTCAGTTGCCAACCTCTGCTCTCGTTCTGTCTGCTCCGTTTGCTCTGCACCCTCGCTATTGCTAACGCTATTCCCTCTCCGCTTCCAGTTGGTTCCCCGTCTGCCGTCCACGTGTGCCTCCTCCGGTTCCGCTCAACCACTGCCTCCACTCCGCCAGTAACCCAGCCACCGCCAGGATTCCAGTCGTGGATCGCCACCCCCACTCCCGGACCTCAGCTCACCACCCAGCCTGCCTGCCTGCCTGCCTGCCTTCGCTCCCACCTGCTCCGCTCACCTGCTCCGTCGTGCCCCCCTCTCCGTTCAGGTTCAGTAGCATTAGCATTAGCATTAGCGTTAGCCCGTCTGGCTCCGTTTCCCAGTGTCTTGGTTGCTATCAGCTCATAGGTTTTCGTAGCTCGCTTTTTGTTTGTATCAGCTCGTTGGTTTTCGTAGCTCGCTTTCTGTTACCTGTTCGTTTTTCAGCTCGCCTTTTGCAGCTCGCTTTCTGTTGTTACTTTTAGTTCGTTTTCAGCACTCGCTCGCTTTTAGTTTCGGTTTTGGTTTATTAGTTTGGTTTCCTGCTGTGCAGTGATTTTCTGTTTCCGTTGTTGTAATAAACATTGTTATTTTGTATATCTGTGTGCCGTGTTTCTTTGCCTGCGCCTGAGTCTCTGCACCGTTCGTAACATTTTCTTCTACACTAATGTATGTTCTGCTCCTTGTGTCTGTCTCCGTCCAGTAGTCAGTCCAGCAAAAAGTTGCTCGACATGGCAACAACTCATTAAAGCCATTTAGTGTGTTCTGCATTTAATGGTTGTGGCTGGATAACTTCAGAATGGCTCTCATCTACACAGCCTTTCTGTTGGTGAATGAAACCTGAAGAGAGGGGGAGGTGTGGTTATGTGTCCCTCTGTGTTGAAATGCTGGTGCTCTTTCAACATACATGAGTTCTAAATGTTGTATAGAGCACCTTTAAAACTGTATTATAAATATTATAAGGTTTTTCTCTGTTAGATTTGCTCATGGGTGTTATTTGATCCCACATCCATCCTGAAAATCAGTAATGATGGAAAGTCTGAGCTGCTCTTCAAAGGAGAGTCTTCTATTTTTGAGTTCAAATAGTGTTTAGGTCACGAGTATAGCTGGTGTTTAACTAAACATTTGACCTTCAACATACATATGTGGAGAAAAAGTGCTCCATATATCCACACACACGTGTAGCAGTGAGCTCCACCTCCATCGGTTACAATGATGTCAAATGGATATGCTGCAAATTTGAGTGTAAGGTGGGAATTTGAAGCAGCCATGTTTTGGTAGGTGATGAAGGGGGATGGGATAGTAATTCCATCCAATCAGAGTACTTTGAATAATTAAACTGATCAACTTAATTAGCTCAATTAAGTTGATTTGACCACAGAACATTGCCATATGGTGCAAGGAAACAAAAGGGGGGGAACTAATTAAAAGTAAAATAATGAGGATTTTAATTAACTGGTTCCCCAGACGTCAGCAAGCAGGGATGTGGAGTTGTAATTAAAAAGTCCTGTAGTGCTGGCAACATTCTCTCCCTCCCTGTTTTAATAACGGCAAGGGCTCCATCCATCTAATTAAATCTGTAAATGAATTAGCAACATTGAGGGTCCCTGCTTGAGTTTTACACCCCACCTCCCAGAGCAAACCTTCTAGACAGTTCTCAAATTTCTCTCATGAAAGGAAGGAAAAGAGGAAGAAAAATGAAAAAAGCCAGCGATAGAGTTTAATAAGAGAAGTAGAACAAGTTGTAAAATTAGTCTCTCAGGCATGTTTTGTGTGCACACATACACATGGCTCCTGACTCTTACACTAATCCAGAAACCTTCAGATGAGGCAGCACTGATCAGAAACCTGGATACTCTAATGACTATGTAGAGAGGGAGATGAACATCTACCGCAGCAATTCAGGAATGAGGATCCAGTCGACACAGGAGACCAGGTAAAACATCCTGAATCCAGCTCTTTATTTATGGCTAGGAGCCATACAACAGTGGTCAGTCAGTGTGGCATGGCCGGTTGAGATCATTACTCATGTTGAGGAAGCTATGCTTCCCTCGTACTTATCATGTGCTAATACAGGCAACACTGTCATGTAGATCAACATAAAAACTCAAATACAGTGGACTGAGGTTTCTACCTTTTTTAAGCTCAAGACAACTACAATTTGAATTACATATGATAAAAACAGTTCAGACTCTTGTGTCCAAAGTGTCCTTGTCATCCTCATCACACCCACCTAGTTGAGACGTCACACTGTGTCCATCCAGCCCGTAGTTTCCTCCTTCTGCCTGCAGGTTGTGACTCCGGTTCTAGGAGGATGTGTGTAGCCCTCTGATGGCCTCACTGTTGGTTGTGTGAAATGGCCAGACTTTAGTCCGTGGTGACTGTGGCCACTCTGGGCAACCCTTTAGTGAGGTAAACAATTCAGGCAGGGAGCACGAGAGAGGCAAAATCCACACGACAAATAAAACTTACCAAAGTACAGAGGGGGTCAGAAGGCAGGAACAGGAAAAAGCAAAAATATAGAGAACAGGCCGAAGCACGACACGAGAAAAAACTAACACAATGAAAGTACTAGGAAAGGAGTATAGTGTTAACTGAGAGGTGAGCAGCTGGTGATAAACATATATATATATATATATATATATATATATGCTGAGATGAGTGACTGGATAACTGGACACAGGTGATGCACAAAACTGGCAGGAAAACAGGAACAGCAGATGTAAGACAAACTGGAATGCATCGAAATACATGAAGACAATATGATGAAACAGTTTTGAACCCTAAACCATGACTGAACACACAAATCCAGAGCATGACAAAAAGCAGGATGTGCATGTAAACGTATTCAGTGTGACTGGTATCGTCTGTTGCAGTCACATCATACAGATACTGTATAAGACGTGACCTTTGTGTAGATCTTTAGATTAAAGAAGCCTTAGTGAGACATATGTAGCTTTAGCCTAGGACCTTAAACTAAAACCAATAACATCCATAAGTAGAGGGAGTGCTATTCATTATTGTCTTTATTATTTTATTAACCTTTGGAGTGGACAGGACCAAGAGATGACCTCTGCAGCGCCTCAGTTTAGGGCACAGGTCCAGTGGGCTCAGGGGTCAAGAGCTCACAGTGCCAGAGCTTGTCAATAAAGTGATTGCTAACACTTCTTGTAGGCAAGTTGCTCGAACAGCACAACAACAAACAACCACAACACAAAATGGAGGTTAAAACAGTCACAAGGGACAGAAAAGAAAGTAAAGTGATGCAAAATGGCCACAAAAAATAGAAAATGGCTTCAGTAGGACTCAAAACAAACAAAAAGGGATGCAAAATGACTACAAAGCCATACAAAATGACCACAAGAACAAACAAAATGACTACAAAGGGGTGCAAAACAGCCATGGAGGGATGCAAAATGAACACGGAGTGATGTACAAAGATTACAGCGGGACACAAAGTGGCTACAAAGAGATGCAAAAGACTTCCAAGGGACTAAAACAACCCCAAAAGAACACAAGAGACAGAGATTCCAAACAGCCACAATCAATTGCAAAACAACTGCAAAGGGACTTAAGATGACCAGAGCTGCAAAATCATGACAAAAGGGGCACAAAAAAAACACAGAAAGGTGCAAACAGAACCAAAGAAGGCACAGAACATCTAAGGAGGAATGCAAAATGACAATAAAGGGACATAAAATAACTGTAAGAATGGCATAATCACGCACCTCCTACATGTCAGTGCCAGGAGGACTGTTGTCTCTAATGTGTACAGTTGCATGACTACAAAGGTCTGAAATCCCCCTCTCTCCCTCCCTCCAGCTCTTGAGCCAATCAGTTCACTGTGGTTACAGTTATATAGATCTGTCACCCAAAAGGTGCCAGAAAGTGTCAATCTGGAAACAGGATTCAGATCCAACCAAATGTCGTCAGGCAGGTCTCAGAGCTGCTGAACTGGTCAACACTTTGTTCAGCTGGAAAGCTTTTAATAGGAAGAAGAACGGTATAGACAGCTCCTAGTATGTTCAGTTGTTGTCAAGTGCACTCAGAAGACTAATCTAATTTGGAGTAATAATGGCGATCTGCCAGCAGCCGGGGATGATGCAGACGAGCTGTGCATCGAGCAGAGGACTGCAGCATGTAGAGTACAGCAGCTGTCTGTCCACAATGAGCTGCTGCCCACCACCTCTGTGTCTTCATCAGCCTTCACTATGTACTCTATGCTTTTCATTTTGTTTACGGCTACATGAGTGTCGTCAGTCACCTCCTAGGAGTAGCAGAGGCAGAGTGCCAAGCCGCTCCTCAGTAGGCCCACCAGGAGTACAGGCTTTCATTAGCACTCTGTAATTAGGAACAGATGCAATTTGCAGCCCGGCGCTCAGCTCTCAGTGACTCACACACGGAAACCTGCACACATGGAGGCCCGCCGACACTCTGCACTTCAGTCACTGACACAGACCTGAGCCCTGCTTCAGCTCCAGCTAATTCACAGGAATACCAACAGGCCAATTAAAATGTTCAGTGACCAGTGATGATAGAGCATTTCTTCTCATGTATGTATTGGTCACTAATGTATAGGATAACTAGCAAATGTTACAGCTCAACAGTTTTCATTAAATGTAACATATGTACAAAGACATTTAAATCCACATCTGATGACTCTGAAGAAAAATACACATGAAAGCAGTCCTTTAGTGCTACACACTGCAGTTTCATGGAGTATTTTAGCAGTTTGAGCTCATTGTTTCAGTTTTATGGCACTTTTAATGCTTGGTTCAGTTTCATTTCCCTCATTAACCCAGATAGAGTCAATAAGTGACGATAAAAAACAGAGTAAGGAGGAGAGAAGAAATCTGACAAGCATCTTTAAAAAGTAGATTTTTATACAACATGAGGTGCTATCCCCACCCCAAGCCCTCCTGCTATCCCCCCACCCACCTCATCCCCACTCTCACCCCAACCAGTCGAGGCAGATGGCTGCCTTCCCTGAGCCTGGTTCTGTCTGAGGTTTTTCCCCTCCCCATTAAAGGGTTTTTTTTTGTTCTCATGCAGAATCCAAAGGCAGCTTTGGATTGTTGGGCTCTCTGTTCTTTGTTTAAAATTGATACCTTTCTAGTGAAGCACTATGAGATGACATGTTGTGAACTGGTGCTATATAGATAAAATAGAAATGAATGATGTTGGATTCTTTCTTTTATCCTTGTGGCCAAAAATCTATTAATGCAGCTTTAATACATGTAGATATAATGTATGTACAGTGGCTTCCAAAGGTAAGTACAGGAGAGTGAAGCTTAATGTCTTTGCCTCTTTAGACATTGATTTTAACATCAAAACTTAACAGAGAGACTCACTTTTTTGACCTTTTTAGTACATTAACAGGTCAAAATAAATAAAAGTGACAAAGTTGATTATTCTTTTGCAGCTCATTGATGCAACGACAACCTCAAGTCTATGACCCACTGACAGAAGTAAATGTTCACTATTTTCTTTTGAGATACTTTTCCCGGCCTCAGAATGAGGTTTGTTGGGAGGCTCTCTGTCTTCAGGCTTCTTTTCAGCTAAAATGCTCAGTAGGACTCTGAAACATCATAGAGGAATTTAGCCAACTCATCTTTGCTGGTTTACTTCGTGTAAATGTATGAGTCTAGTTAATTTCCTGTCAACTGAGCTTAATTTTTTTTTCAGACCACTTTAGAACTTAAGAACAAAAGTTTTTATAACTACGACTGAGCTGAACTGAGAGTTCACTGAAGTCATTTAAACAACATTAGCATAAAACCAGATGTCTTTGTACTGACTGTGGTGAGAAATGGCTCCAGCAGATGCAGCTGCAAGTTGTCAGTGTTAAAGAAAGAAGAAGCACTTTAAAATGATCACTTTTACAGCTCATAAGATGATCAAACTTTGGAATAATCAGTCAAAGTGCAGTTAAACTGATGTACAGTGTGGTGGCTGACTTGGCCAGGTCACAGCTTTGGTGTTTGGGGTCACTGTCTTGTTGCAGCGTGAAGATCCAGGCAGTCAGATTGGAGGAATTACTCGGAGACATCCAGACAACATGTGTGTGCACTCTTCTGAATTCCTGCTGCTGCATCATCTGTTCCATCACCAGTAGAGATGTGTAAGCCAGTTCCAGAAGCAGACATGACCCTGACATTCCCTTCTCAATGGGAGGCCATGCCAGCTTGGGGGGTCTCTTACAAGAACATGTCATTAGTTGCATTATGGGAAGTTAAATGGGAATTCCATTGTTTGGACTACAACACCCATGGGAAAGTAAGTTGTGTAAAGTCTTTTGCAACATTACATAGGCTGCCAGTGTTTCAGTGCACACCGAGCCACTTTCAACACTATGGGAAATTAGTTTTGACGTCCTCTCGTCATCCAAACATTCAAAGGGCAATAACTTTAACTTCTAAAGCCACAGATTTGCAATAGTTGTTTTACATTTCACATAATTATTCACAGAACCTATATGAACTTCTTTTCCTCCTAAATTTTTCCCTTATTTTTCTTCTTGTCCGTCCAGTCACTCCTGGAGCCTGCACCAACATGCCTGCAACCCTACACCCCTGTCCTCTCACTGCCCCCACAGCCGCACTACACTACCCAGTTCCCCTCAAATCTCCTGATAGTCCAGATACAATATCACTAATATCCCTAATTGCCTCATTAAATTGACACACAAGCCAGGACCAAGGCTGAGGCAAGGACCCTAATTAGACACCTAAACATGAAGCCAAGGGCGTTTTATGGAGGGGCACTTTGGGGAATGTTTTAATGAGGACATGGTGCTGAGAATAGCTTTAGAGTCATTTGTTGACGCAGGAGCTGCACCCGGTGGCCAGCACTCCCTAACCTTATTCACACACACTCTTGGGCGTGCGCGCACACACACACAAAATACGATAAAGATAATACCTACCAGTCTAAAGCCTTGCTGGTGTTCCCTATAGGCGGAGCTGTTCCTTACACATTCATTGGGTGATTTACAAGTTATAAATTTAAAAAACAAACAAACAAACAAACCAACAAATCAATGGTTACAAATGGACGAGCTGGGGCCTAGAAATCCTGTTTTTGACTATACCAGGGTAACCCCCTTTAGCCTGCAGGAGTTTCTTCTTGTTTCTTGTTTCGTGACAGTTTAAACAAGCTCATGGTGTTTCTTAAACATTTCAGCTGACTGATTTTTCAGATAAGGATATGTTCATGCAGTGTTCCAAGTTGGCTTTTAAATGTAACTTTAACTTGTGTACAGTGATTCTGACTTATCTTTTAAAGCGTTCTGTAACCTTGTGTACTTCCCACCTGTGGCAGCTTGCAGAAGCCAAAACCCACAGAAGCTACAGTGCAACAAGGATGCCTGCTAATGTCAATGTACTCACCTGCTCTGCTACCATATGAAATCTTATATAGAGTGGTGTCTGTCTGTATTTTCTGTTCTTATTTTATCGGTGGTTAACAGTGTCGCCTCACAGCTAGAAGACCCTGAGTTCAGTCCTAGGGTCTTTCGGTGTGGAGTCCAAAAACATGCTGAGGTTAACTGGTGATTCTAAATTGTCCATAGGTGTGAATGAGAGTGTGCTTGGCTGTTTGTCTCTATGTGCAGCCCCGTGATGGACTGTTCAGGGTGAACCCCCAGTTCAGTTTCAACCCTACAGAGGATTAAGCGGTGAATAGATAACGGATGGATGGATGGGCAAATAGAATTTTCATCTCAGTATTACCAATAACAAGTTAATCATATATAGAAATATATACTAACAGGGTCCACTGTACACAATGAGAACTTTTACTTTTGATATTTTAAGGTTCAGGAACAATGGGTGTCACTACAGCACCAGCATTTCAGGCAAAACGCTAAAGAGAGAGCCAACATAGAACAACTCATCCAAAACCATTAGCCAATGCTAGCACTGAAAACTACACTGAACGACTGTAATGAGCTGCTGTAGACTCCAGTAGTATTACCCTTACTTGACCTGTCCTGAGCAGGAGAAACTTTCACACTTAGCTGAAATGAAGCGAGTGCACATAAATGGTAAATAATATAAATAAACAGTTTACTGGCTCTGTCTGCACTTGTGCTTTTACAGTGTGATGTGGGAGGTCACCCTCAGTTTATTTATAACTGCAGGGAGGCCAACAGTTTCAAAGGGAGGGACCCACATGCACTAACATGCATACAAGGAAAAATCAGTGTCTAAACAGAACAGAGAAGCTCAGATTATACCACACACAGAGGGAGCGCGATTCATGTTCCGCTAAGAAGGCCAGTACCCCATTATATCTTTACATAGCATAAATACTGGCATGCTTTATTTATGCTCAAAATTTAAGTATCAACCTTGGGGCTGAAAAATGAAGCCAGAAATACCAGAAACTGCAGTTCCTTGATTGTCTACTTGACTTTAAAAGCAATGCCAATCTCCCACAGACCTTCAAGGTAAAATGGTCGACTTTGCATCAGAGATCAAAATGTTTACAGCCTGGTGCAAAAACAGTTTTGGTCTCTATCACTAATTTCCATATCAATGACAACTGTTTCAATAAAACTAACTCATTTAAATTATTTTCAGGTTTAATACTCATACTTCAGGGTGAGGCTGCACTGAGTGACTGGACAGTTCATGGCACTGAGGTGTTTGCATGTCCCTCCCCAGGTCCACTCACAGCTCAAGCTCTTTGTTCCGCTTTGGATTATCTGGGAGGAGTCCGGCAGATGAAGGTGGCTGGAGCTTTAAAACCGCTATTCAAGAAAGCTATGAGTGACATCAGAGTTAATATCAGATATAAAAAAGAAGTACATTTATTTCCAGTAAGATTTACTTTTATTTAAGTTATATTTTGAATGCAGGGTTTCCACTTGTAGCATATTTTTATGTTGTGGAAGTATCTGTGTACTTTGACTGATGGTGAAAACTGATTGAAAAAATGGAGCATTAATTTCAATTAACTACCACTTACATGCCTAAACATAGACCTAAACTCACCATAATTTTAAGCGAGGTCTTTATACTAAAATTAAGTGATTCATTTTCTGGGGAGCTGCTTTTTGCACCTGAACGTGTTGGGTGGGTCTTTATAATGGGACCTGTTAAACAGATTTATGTCTCCATACCACAAGTGATACAGACACACACAAGCACAAAATGTGTCTCCAACTTTAGCTAACTGTGGAAGGTGAACTGTCTGCAAACACCTCTCATGTCACTGTGGCTGTTCCCGCCCTTCACAACTGTTCCTTACATCTCTTTAAGGATGGGGTCTGCGGGCTAAAGAGCAGATAATAAGGCGACTCTCTGCGGAGGTCATTATTTCCATTCCCCTCTTTGGCACAGACCACCTCCGTCTTTATCTGCTGTGGTGTCGGCAGCCTCTCAGACAGAGTCCAGGTCTCGGCTCAGGATACCTCAGAGACACGTTCGGCCGACTGCAGCCGAGCAGAGGGCACAAAGAGCCCATTCACAGGAGCAAAACAGGAAACAGCCATGCATCATGCTTCCTCATGGAACGTGTTTTGATCCCAGTTCTAAAACCCATTCAGCACTCCACACTCACTGAATCTTGCTTTTCTCACCAACTGATCACCTTTAGGCCGCTAAAGTCTATTTTACTCCATAAAATGCAATGAGAATATGTTAGCTGTATTAGTTTAGATGAAGTGTTTTGTTTTTGAGAGGCATTAGATTTAGCACTGATGCTAATACAGGTGATCCCAGAAAGGAAATAACGTCACAGCTATGTTCATCGCCCTCTAAAATACTCTCTTTGTTTAACCACAACATGTCATCACTAATAGTTAACATCCAGCCTTAAATTCTGTGTTTTTACCTAAAGCCATATCAGCTGGACTGACTCTTGATTCATAAATGAAGCCATTAAAAACGAGCAAATCTGTAGGATCCAAAGAGGCACGTTTCATATTTCCCTAGGATAAGGCCGCCATCTGTTGAGTAAATAAACCTCTTCACAGGGTGTGAGGTAATGCAATTTAATTTGATGTAATGTGATAGTCATCTGTAGGAAATTGCTTGTGAGCATCAAAAGCCACCGAGGCATTATGAGAGAAAGCAGCTGGGTGACCAGATGAGTCTGCAGCTCAGGAACGGCGTTCAGTCTCTATCACGTTTCCTGTCCGAGGTCTTTACCCACCAGCAGGGTGTGAAATAATCAAGGCTGTAAAACACTGAGATGGACCTTTACTTACATAGTAGACATCCTTCTGTTCTCTAACAATGTAGGAGTCATTGCTTTCTGAATGTACCAACTTTATTGCTCAGGCTTGTCAATGTAGTGAGAAATGAAGGACAGAAGGCAGTAATTCATCAGCACACAATCAGCTCCTGCCTTGGAAACTGCTCTGAACACAAATATGGAAAACACTGCTGGAGGATCAGGCTGGCGACATTTGTAGTTTTCTTATGGTCTCGTTGTATGATGACAAGTATTTCCTGCTCTTTTATTACCAAACACATGCTGTAGTTTATCTGGATTCAACAAATGTGGATTAGGAAATTTACTGTTGACTCCTGTTTGGGTAAGTTTTGGTAAAAACTGCAGTAAGCAGCTGTTTTAGGAAACTATTGAATCTTTTTTTAAAAAAAAGGATCTCCAGGAACTCTATTAATTAAGAAATAAAACTATATTTTTAATTGTTTAAAAAAACAAACCTGCACATCTTTTACACTCTGGGTTGAGCCCTGATGACAGGACAGGGCAAGTCTGTTTCCTCGAAATGATGTGTTTCCTTTAACCAAAGTCGACCGCTTTTGTTGTCTAAAGATAAGTAGAGGTGGGAGTCAGGATGTGAACCTGGGCTGTATTGTTTTTCTTTTTGCTTTCAGTACGTACTGCAGCTGCCCTGACATTGTACCTACTGTTTTATGTAAAATGCAAACAACTGGAAAAACTGTCACTGTTGCAGTATTTGAGGCATGCTACTTTTGGCGTTGGTGTACACTCTTTTCCTGGCATTTCATATAGAATGATAATATAGATATTGGAACAAACCCTTGTCAACAGTGTGAAAATCAAGAGCTTTGTATGCCCAGCATCCACCCCAACCTCCTCCTGTTGGTCCAAATCATAATGTTGCATTTCACTGATTCAAAAAACCACTGCTTATGACCATAATCCAGCTATGAACTATGTTGCACCTGATTGTAGCTGGTGAAACAATTCTAGGAGACAAGGTTGGGAAGGGAAGTCAGAAAGAATAGATTTTGGTCTCATGGGATTAGTTAATATAAATTACAGCCTCTGTCTCTAAACTTCTGAATCTCACACAGTTTTATGATTCAGAGTAACTGGTCATTGAAATGAATATATTTGAATATATCATTCAGTGTGGCACTTGCTGTTTTTCTTCTTATTTGCCATTTGTATTGTTACTAATAACCCGAAGAATACTGCGGCTTTTTATAGACTCAATAAAGTTCTTATGTTCATTCAGTGAAGCAGCATAAAGCCCAGAGTTCAGGTCTGAGCAAAGCATTCCTAATTGTTGCTGGCACAAGTCTACTGTGTCCACACTGCTTGCATTTTTATGAGTGTCTCGGCAGGCTGCTGTTCCAGGCTTAATTGACTCTTAATACTAAGACTTTCCAAATCCCTCTTTCACCACTGAATTTAAAGTATTTATTAGAATGATTAAATGGGCCCTGTGCTGGTTCACCCTGTAGGTTTGTGCAGCTTTCATCCCTGAGCATGTCTGCAGCCCTAAGTGTGTGACAGTGTGGTCTGTCTGCACTGCATCAGGGGTCTGCTCACCTTCTCATAGTCTCCATCCACACTGCTTCGTCTACCTTGCCTACATTTCCTCACCCCAGTCTGTTGGCCCCCCATCAGCTCCAGGTCGGCTCCTCTGCACATTCTCAAAATTATCGTCCTAATAATCCGTGTTGTGGGTTCAGTGTTTACATCCACATTTCCTTTTTTCTTATATCTTTTAAAGATCATTCTATGACCAGTTGATGCATTTGACACCTGGGCTAGCTCCACTGAAATGAATGGGCAGTCAGTCTGAATGTAGGTGACCTTTCTGGATGACTTTGTTTCTTAAGAATGCAGCCACGCTCTCCAGATTGCATACAGAACTGTGGTAGAAATGAAATGATTGCTGCCAAATCAGATTTATGTTTGTCAAAAAATGTAGAAATTACAAGATCTATGAAACGCTACATTGACTGTTGTGCAGTGAAAGTATATGAAAAACTGCAATGAAAATGTTTAAGCTGACAGTTGGAGCTCCTCTTCCATCTCACCCTGCAGCAATGGACATAAACTAAAGATAAGAAGTTCACCTTTCCAACGAGTAAATGTTGGTACAGAAACAAGAGTTTTTGTTTTGTTGGCCTCTAGTCTTTTCCCTGAGGGGGGACATGTGCACACTGAATGTTAAGAAGCACCTCCAAATCCAGGCTAAAAGGTCTAAAAACACACGCAATAAAAGGGCAGTTGTCCTGTTAGCAGGCACAGCTGGCCACCGAGAGGGCACTCTTTACTGACTTGGCTGATAGGAATCTGCACTGACATTTCCCTCTCCTTTCTATCTGAAAGAGGCCAGGACTGACATTACGGCTAAACGTTTCAAAGGCCCCAGTCAAATTGGTCTTTTTGATATTCAGTCAGGCCAGCCCTCATGGGACCTGTGGCTTGGGGAATCATATAGAAAGAAAAGATGACAAGGAGTATCTAAGGCTGAGACGCTTTTCAACAAAGCAGGAAGACGCTGCAATAAATAAGGACTGACAAGACCTCTGTGAACTTTAGGAACTTAATAACTGCAGGTGTCCAGTTGAAAAAGTCCAAACCCATCTGTGAGGGCTTTCAAAGATTTCAGTTTCAGGTATAAACTTGTATCTTGTATCTAAGATACCTTATCTATCTGTGCCTTTTGTCAGAGCTGCTTTCCTTTAAATTCATTTATTTGACAGGGACAGTGAGCAACAGGAAATGACTTTAAAGGAGCTTTTAGGCCAGTTTTCATAGAATTTTAACCTGTTCTACCTCGATCAGTTCTTAAAAAGGATTTTGTTCAAGTTGTTTGTGCAAAAGCAGATCCACACTGACAGCACAAATGCTACAGATCCAAGGAAACCTGGGGTTCAGGTCTTTGTGTGTGTCACAACCAAGCTCTTTGACTGTCAAACATATTTTTGTCTTTGCTCAATTCAAAGTCGAATGCTTGTCGTTGTTTGTCCTATTTGTAATTCTCTGCATTAGTCCATGTCACATTTGCAATCATATGGTGTAATGAGGTTACAGATCTACTGGCTGTGAGTTTTGACAGACTGGTCATTTGGTGGTAGCTCACCCTGGCCGGAGCAAAGCCCTCTGGCCCATTAGGCAATATAGGCAAAGGCTAATGGTGCTGTGGCCTCCAGGGGGCGCCACAAAATGGGGAAAATTCACCTTCAATATAATTAAATTAAAACTACTTTTTTACTACTATTACTATTAACTCTTAAAATGGAAAAGCTCACATTGATTCAAATGTAAAGCAATGCTCAGTTAATATTACTACAAAACAATGCTGTTGGATTTCTTTTGTAAGTATGTTGTATGTAAATCACCGATGGAGGGGGGGCGCCATGTAAAATCTCTCCTAGGGTGTAACTTTGAGTAGGGCCGGCTCTGGGCTGGAGTGTGAGAGCTGCCAGTGACTCATCAGGGGAGGAAATATCATAGAAGGAAAATAACACTGGTGATAATATGAGCTAATATTTGCAAACTAGATGAATAAGATTCTGAATAAAACCTGGTTAGCCTAGCTGTTTAAAGTGTAATGCAAAGGTAATAGCATAATGCATTGTCTCAAATGTTTTAACATTTTTAAAATCAGTGTTTAAAGTCACCGTTTGTGTGTGAAAATACACTCATATATATGCAGTTGTAGGCAGTACAGGGTTATGATTGACTGGACATTGTGAGGTGTTACATCACACATTGATTTTGCATTGACAGCCTGATGGAATAAACTCTTTCTGCTCTCATGAGGTGATGTAACCAGGGCACGATAGTATGTCAAACCCTGTTTATGAATTAACAGTTAGAGAAAACAAGTCTTCAACTTTCAAACAAGAAATGTCACTTCACGCCCACTCTCTATCTAAGGGTCCTCTTGATCTCTGGAGCCCGGTGGCCTGTGCCAGCTGTTTGCTAATCCAACCAGATGTTTGAGCATATTTAATGCATGGCAGGGCTTATAGACAAGATTTAAAGTGCAGTTCCTTCCCTGATAAAACCACTTGCTGACCCCATGACGTCCACTCAGACGCTCTCTGCTCAGGTTACTCCATGCTGCTCTCTGCTGGTAAAACATCAGGAGGATCCAGTCTGTTCCCACTGAGATGACCCTAAGAATCTGCACCACCCACACATGTGTTGGTTTGAATATTTCATTTTTGGTACAGTAAAGAGAGCATTACTGTAACCTCCTGTAGCGTTGTACAGCACACCTTCACCTCATAATTTGCTCAGAAAATATTCTGATTTGTTTATATGTGTTAATTCACCAGATATCTTTGAGATCTGACCGTGTTCCTCGCCATACTAATACGTGTAGTTAAGAACACTTAAGTGTTACAGAAGAAAGGTGGAATCATTGTTATGCTTCTTACACAACAAACAGATTCTTCCAGTCCAGGGGAGGATGAAACAGAATCCAAAATGATCCTGCCAGAAACTGCACAATGTTATTCATGAATAGAACATGTGAGTTAAGCTGCATAAAGATGACATCTATTAGATGTTTCCTCTACCACGGTAGATACACTCACCAAGCCCCTTATCATTAACACCTGTACACCTGCTTATTCATGCTGTTATCACATGGCAGCAGTGTAAAGCCTGAATTCCTGTGGAGCTTCAGTTAATGTTCACATCCAACATCAGAATGAAGAGAAGATGTGATCTTTGGGACTTTGAATGTGGCATAATTGTTTAAGTGAGTATTTCTGAAGCTGCCAAGCTCCTGGATTTTGACCACAACAACTGCTCTAGATCCAGGTTGAGCTTCAGCTGTACTTTTATGTGCAAAGAATGGTAAAATTGAAAAAACAAAACAACAACAACAAAAACTAACAACCATCCAGTGAGGAGCACTTGTCCGATGAAAACTTTTCCTCCCTTCTACCCGAGCAGACTGAGTGTAGTCCAAGTGCTGTGTGACATGATGTTCACTTTTTTTTTTCTTTTTTTTTTAATAAAAGCATGAATCTTCACTCTGCACTTGTACAGCCTGGGGCCTTTAACATTTTCAGAAATGGAGCCATTAACAGAACACCTTGTGGTGGCCATGGCGACCATTATATTTCCCTCCATAACTAAATGATGCATTTTGTGTCCTATTTCCTGAATCAAACATGATGGCACAGAAAATGCTAGCTAGCTATATGTTTTGTTGGTCAAGAATTTTAAAAACTACATATATACATCCTGATAAGCCGTCTAGGTGAACAGGTAATGGTGAACTCAGATACATCACATTATCGAGAGCCTGGACTAGACTTCATAATATCGTGTCTGCTGCTGCGTGTTGTGCAGAGTTCTATAAACCCTGATGGAGAGTAGAAGAGTAGAAGAGTAGAAGAGTAGAACAGTATCCAGAATGACTTTTTGTTAGCTTATAAAGAGGTCAAATACAAAGACTTACTTCAAAAATACTTTTTATTAAACTTTTTTTCCATTTTATTTTGACAGGGTGAAGGGAGGTATAGATATGCAGTAAAGGGTCATGAGCCAGACTTGAACTCACAACTGCTGCTGGCAACCTGCACCCACATGGTAATACCTTAACTCAGCGAGCTATACAGCAGCCCTACTTAAAAACTTGTTGCTGAATCTGTTCCTCACCACCTTCTCCAGTCTCCGCCACACTGGCACAGAGCTGTGCACTTAAAGCCTTTCAAGCTTCAAGACATGGCTTTAGAGTTTAAGTATCGACTGCCTTGTCTGTGAGAGATGTGATGCAAAATGCACAGTTTGATTGTGTCCCAAACTGTACACCAGCACTAAGTTTGGTGCCTGAACATATCACCTCCGTTTTGGCACAGATCAACAGGACTATGAAGGCTAGGAGGGAAGACATATCTCAGTTTTTATCTCCATAAGAAAGAACTCCACGTCTTCTTGGACCTCCTTGTCCAACTTTCTTTCTAGTAAGGTGGTGCCAGATGGTGCAAAAATATTTACGCACTCATTTAAAAAAAACAAAACAAAGATCAATATTTTTTATGTGCTTTTATTTCAAATCAATTTATTTCAGCACAGTTTTTAGGACACTCCAGGGGTCCCGACCCCCAGGATAAGAACCACTGCTACCGCGTTTTTGTAGCTGGACACAAAAAAGTAAAGAAAACTCCTCTATCCTCTATTCAGGTGTTGTCTTTTGTATCACAAATCATTGTCTGTATTTTATGTATGAAAAGAAACAACTGCGGTCTGCTCTCCAGTATTGCAGCATAATGAAGTGTGTCCACTCTAATATCCTAAAACATGAACACAGCGTGGACGTGTGCTTTTGGCAGAGGAGAGACTGTGTGGTGATGAAGTGTAGAAACAGGCTGTCCAGGTGCATCACATGTGCTCTCAGCCCTCCTCCGTCCTCTGCTCTCAAACATGAAAGAAGAGATTAAAATGGATCATTAAAGTAGTCGAGTAGAAACACTCTTTCTCTTTTATAATACCAATTCCTTTGAGCTATGTAACACACACAGAGCACCCCGGGATTTTGACAGCTCCTGTGTGTGTGCCCTTTGATTGATGAGTCCTATTCCCAATGTTTTTTCATCCAGATCAGTGGGAGTTTAAGTGCCTTGTGCATGTTAATACCAAACAAAACATTAGCCTGAGCGCTCCCATTGCTAAGTCCCTCTCTGCTGATTTCATCACTCATCTCTCTGTGGCGCCACACGACTCCAGGATACACGGGGGTAGAGATGGAGGGAATCATGGAGGGCAGACACCATTAGAGACTGGTAATTTTACACACATGCTGCTTTGATATTTACATGACTTGATGGAAACTGTCTGGTTTAGGACAATGACTCCAGTCAGGACTTCATGCTGCATTTCTGAAATCAATCAGTGACCATTTGTCAAATGTACATAAAAGTGTGCTGTATTGTTTGTGGCTATTGACAAGATCCAGCCTGAAAGGAGATGATGGATGACTGTTGCTGTGCTTGTGCTTGACATGATCTGCATGTGGTTAACAAGATGTAAATCAACACAAGAAACGGTACCCCTTTAATCCACAGAGGTACACATAATGTAGTCAACATGTGCTGGACTCATGTTGGATTCATTTGAAAGAGGCAGCTGTCACTCTGACTGTCACCAGAGCAGTCCCTGCTCATGAAGCAGTTCCACTCAGTCATACAGGATAGCTGCTGAATAAAGATTACTCACTTTAGATTTCTATATTGTTGGAGAGTTTGTTAACATTGACATTCATTACTTATACATCCATCCATGCTAGTTCACTAAAGCCCAGCATCATCTGATCTGCATCCAGACCTTGTGGATTTAAAAGCTCCACTGAAATTCCACCTTTTTCAAAAGTAATGAATCAATCAAATGAAGTTATTCAACCTAAACTGATTTTTTTTTTTACAACTGCTTCACAGACAGTGTGCTACACTCATACAATGTTATATTTTGACGCTGGCTTGGTACTGAGGAATCCAATTTAATGATATCCGTACGTTAAAATATGTTCAAACAAACTACCTGACAGTGTAGCCTGACCAGCTTCATGTTCGTCATAATTCTGCCTCTGAAAGTGATCACAGTCATTGTCAGACACACCCCAATAGTTTTATATCATTTGTCTGTCCCTACCATGTAGTTGACTAGTAAAATCAATCAGAAGCCTTCATTTATCTCAGATACTTTCCAGCAATGTGATATTCTTCTTTCACATATGGCAGATTATTAGGACGTTAGGATCAGAGTGCAGGGTCAGCTATGATAAGATGCCTCTGGAGCAGGTAGGGTTAGGGTGATCCTCTGATTAGTAACCCAGAGCCTGATCTGTTAGAGCCACCATTGCTACTTAGTGGCTTTTCCTTTAGAAATCCTGCAAAAATATTTCTGAAAGAGCTTTTGCTTTCACCTGATCAATCTGTAATCTGGTCCATAATCAGCAGAGCTAAATTCAAACTACTGACACAGAGTATATGCTTTCCATCCACGATGCTCAAAAACAGCAGGAAGTCTCCAGAAATGCTCACGTAGCTCTGCACACCTCAGAGGTAATGTAGTTGACAAGGTGCTACAGTCCAGTCTGTAACCGCTAGTGTATACTGTAAAGAGCACAGAGTCACAGACAGGCTTTCAGAAACAGCCACAGGAGTCATTTGTGTTTGTGGTCAGTATGAGGTGCAATGCATCGGTCTGCAGCAGATTGAAAATCGATGAAGTCCTTACTGACCATACAGAAACAATGAATTATCCTTAAAGCCAGCACTTCATCTACATTAAAGCACAAAACTTCTGTGGGCTCAGATGTTTGCGGTCAATGTATTCGGACCTGAGCCATAGAAAAGTCGTGTTCCAACACTCATTGCCACTTGGACTCTATGCCTAAATGAATTTTATACAACAGAATCTTGTAATTACCACTTGAGACTGCAGAGGCTGTACAGTTCTACTTGAAAGTGAGGAGGGTTGCAGTGTCTCCACAGAGATTATGGTTTTCTCTCTTCAAGGGAAGCTTAACTAACCTTTAAGTCATGTCCTTCACAAACATCATGATTTGGTCTCTAGATGTAGAGTCTTTTATTGAGGTATCAGCTTTTCCACTTCAGCCAAATTAAAATCCACCTAGATTTTTACACCAAACTGAAATTCAACATACAAATTACAGGATGGAAACTCATTAAGATTGATGAAGCCCATAATGCAAAGTTTAAGAAGTTATGTTCAGTGTAGTCAAGCTCAGATGTTTAATGCTTTCAATGAAGCTCTGGCCACCTCTAACTAAAACCTGTGAAACATGGCAGTATTTTTACTCCGTACAACTTTTTTAATTACTTAAAGCCCAAGGTTTAGAGCACCCTCACTTAAATATTGCTAATAATAATCTTGAATTTTATGATTTCCAGTTGAGGTTAAATATTACAAACTCCTCGCAGCTCTACTTCAAAGTCAGTCTCTCGTCCAGCTCAGAGAAACATTCAGTGACTCATGATAAGCAACTGGGAGCTGCCATTAACTCCCTACAGCTCTGTGAGTCACTGCAGAAAAGTCGCATCTGAAATCCGCCTCAGGAGAGAAGCAGAGGGCTGCAGTGCTACTAATGGCTTGATGTGGCCCCCTGACTGTGCTCATTTCAGAGCAACCCAAGCTCATCCTCTCCCTACTGGGCAGCTAATGCAATTACACCCTCGCATCTGCAGGGGGCTCCCTCTGTCTCCATCTCCACTGCAGCCCACAGCTCTCTTTGTGACTCTGTGTGTAGGTGGGAAAGTGTGTGTGTTGTGTGTTTGTGTGGTGTGAAGGAAGAGGTAGAAGCTGGGACTGGTAGGTCTCGTGCTCAAGATTTACGGTTAATCAATCATCGTGCCGCCTTAATGACACCCTGCTGCTTCCCTAATGTCTTCTGGCAGAGGCAGCCCGCCGCTGGCACAGAGCTCATGCAGGCACACATATGGTCGCCTCAAGTGAGTGACAGGACCCCTTTCATGTGTGCTGCCCTGCACGCCGGATGCCATCAGCCACATACAGCCGCCGCTGGCTGGCAGTGAAATGGTGTTGGAGGGGGGAAAATGAGAAAAAAGTGATGGAGAGAGGAGTATTCTGGGGCCTCGCCTGATTGGCTCAGCCTCCCTGCCCTCCAAATGGAAATTGTCAAGAACAGTGCAACATGGGTAAACGAGAAAAGTGTTACTCCAGCTTCTGTACTGACAACAGCTGAAGTAATAATGTGAAATCAGCACTTAAGGAAGGTTGTAATGAACTGGTGAATCATTAGATACCAGGAATGAAGTGACGTATGTCTGGTCAACAGGAATTCACATTGAAAGGAATCACAAGATGACATCAGATAATGGCAAAATGTAAAGGCAGTTAGTGAAAGACTTGGCACACTTACAAGGGAGTGTGTGATATTCTTCAAGATCCAGAGGAGGGTCAGCCCAGATGCTTTGAGCCTCAAGGGCAAGCAAGTCAAAACGTCCAGCAATGAAAGTAGCATGCTTTACAGTATATAATCCACTCAGCTGTACTTTGATTACAAAAGATGCAGTTGTGAATAAAAATTTACAGGCACTTGTAAAGATGATGCACATCATCACAGTCTTGAGCTTTCAGTTACTCCTGCATCTTTTGATTTTCCACATTGAATGTTTAACACATGTGTTTTTCTCACAATAAACAATCATGTATTTAGATTTTTTTCATAAATGTATTATAGGTCTTCTGGAAATATGGCAAAATCTAGTCAAAAATATACATACTGTGACTAGAATTATCAGTTTTGGTGATGTAGAAAGATATGAAAATCTAAATTTCTTTGTGGTATGGCCTCTTAACTTCTTGTGAGTGATTACAATTGACTACAGCTGCTGACTCCTCTGAGCTAATTTAAAAAGGGCTCATTTGCTGCATTTATTAGACTTGGCCACAAACACTAAAGTGGGAAAGTCTGAGGAGCTCAGCAAAGATCTAAAAAGAAAATTAATGACTTGAACAATGAAGGGAAGCCACTCGGAGGCATTTCAAAGCAGCTACAGATCCCAAAATCAACTGTGCAAACAATACCTGGCACAGTTGCGTCACTGCCATGATCGGGAAAAAGTGCAAGCTATCACCCGCTGCTGAGAGACAATTGGTCAGGATGGTCAAGGGTCAACCAAGAATCACCAAAAAGCAGGTCTGCAATCAGTTAGAAGCTGCTGGAACACTGGTATCAGTGTTTTACATCCCCACGAGCTGAGAAGCTGCTGTGCAAGAAGGAAGTTCATCCTCTAGAAATGGCACCTTAAGGCTCGACTAGAGTTTGCTGCTGATCACATGGACAAAGAAAAGGCCTTCTGGAGGAAAGTTCTGTGGTCAGATTGAACAAAAATTGAGCTATTCGGCCACAGTGACCAAAAATATGTTTGGAGGAGAGAAGGTGAGGCCTTAGACTCCAAGAACACCAAACCTACTGTCAAGCATGGCGGTGGCAGTATTATGCTCTGGGACTTTTTTGCTGCTAGTGGAACTGGTGCTTTACATAAAGTAAATGGAATAATAAAGAAGGAAGACTACCTCCATATTCTTCAGGACGACTTAAATTATCAGCCAGTAGGTTGGGTTTTGGACAATGACCCCAAATACACATTACAAATGATAAAGAAATGGCTAAATCATGTTAAAATAAAGGTTTTAGATGGGTCTCCTCAAAATCCTGACTTAAACCCATCAAGAACGTGTGGACTGTGATGAAGAAACAAGTCTGTGTCAGAAAGCCAACAAATTTAGTTGAACTCTATCAATTCTGTTAATAGAAGTGGCCAAAGATACAACCAAAAACTTGCCAGAAGCTTGTGGATGGCTGCCAAAAGCACCTCATTTAGGTGAAAATGGCCAAAGGACATTTAATCAAATACTGTCTAGTGTTGACCGAGCAGATTTTGTCATATTTCCATAAGACCTGTAATAGATCTAAACATGAACCAAAAAAAATGATTGTTTTTTGAGACAATTAAGAGTTGTAGGAGTCATTGGAAACCTGAGAGTAGAAGTCTGGTGAGTGCACAGAAGCAGTGTGAAAGCAAAGAGATGCACTCAAAATGAAGAACAGGGTGTTTGTGCAGGAATAGAACCTCTGACTGCAGACAAACAAGTCAGAGCAGGAGCAGAGCAGATTTACACCCAAACAGGAGCTTTTTGAGAAAGCTCGGATGGAAAGTCTTACAAAATCTGATTGTAAAATGAAGACACAATGCTCTCAAATTGAAAGATAAAAGGTAACTTCTTAGACATATGAATGAGAACAGAAAGTGCACATGGAGCTACAGCAGCCAGTCAGCCCACGTCAGTAGAAGAATTATGCATCTTTAGTTCACAGGTCATTCAGCTCAACAAGTCTGAGAACAGAGGTAGAGTGATGCACCAGAAACTGTTTATGAGCTCACAGAATGAGACAGCTGGGATTACATGTGCAAAGGAACATAAACAGAAAGACAGCAGCTGGATCTGATGGTAGAAAGTCTGTCTGGAGAAAACCAGGGGAGGAACTCCAACCACACTAACAGTACTAACTGTATAGTAAAGCATAGAGGGTTGGAGTCTGGAGCTGTTTTTCTAACTGTGGTTTTAGTTCTTAGTAAAAATGATGAGTGTCTGACATGTACACAAATTTTGGACATCAAGAAAATCAACCAAAAATGATTCAGGCAACAGATCTGGACTGTTCGGCAGCGTAATGATCCGAAGCAAAGCAGGAGAAAATCAAGGTCTGAGAGTGACCCTCCCAGAGCGCTGACCTGAATCCCATAAGTCACCACGGGAAACATGAAGGCAACTTTCACTCCAGCTGTTATAGACTGGCTGGATTTCATGGAGTTCTGCAAGATGAAGAATGACAGATTAAACACCGAAACATAATAACTGTAAGCTTTAGTGAAGCAAATGTTTGGAGTCCAAACACCATCTTGTCTTTATTTTGAATAGACTTGTGGAATATTCAGCTTTACTGTCAAATTTGTGTTTATTTTTTGTAATCAATGCAGCTTGCTTTACAGTTTGTTATCTAATGCAAGGAAATTCCTACAATTCAAGCTTTTTCTCTGTGATTCGGTCAGGTGGTAATGGAGGGAAATGATAAATAATCCTCAGGGAAATATAGATGTCTAGATCAGGGGTGTCCAATCCTGGTCCTTGAGGGCCACTACCCTGCGTGTTTTACATGTTTCCCCCTCCCAACACACCTTATTCAAATGATCAGGATCATTACCAGGCTTCTGCAGAGCTTGATGAGGAGCTGATCATTTGAATCAGGTGTGTTGGAAGAGGGAAACATCTAAAGCATGCTGGATAGGGGCCCTCGAGGACCAGGATTGGTCACCCCTGGTCTAGATAGTTCAATGTAAACCCTCTGCAACCTCCAGAGCCACCCTGTTAAAAATAGGTCTCAAAAGGTTGTCCTGTGGATCAGTATTATAATCCAAGAAACACAACATCATCGCTAACAGGAGCTGACACACTGCAAAAACTCCCCTGTTAGGAACAACATCAACAGCTGTGTTAACCAGGACAGAAATGTGCAGATTTCAAAGAAACAACCTGTCAGCAGAAAAGCAACAATGATTTTATAGGTTTTCTTGGAACAAGCATCAGACTGAAGCCACCACAAAAATGATCGAACCCTAAAACTACCTTTTAAAAGGGCATGGCATGCAGCTCCAGCCAGGACTCAAACTGTAAATGCTGCAGTTTTGTGGTGAGCACCAATCTGATGGCACCAACAGGCCATCAAGCACCCGCCAGCTTACATCTTGAAATAGTTCTTTGCAGAAGGTTCTTCAAATCCTAAAATAAGATTCTTAAACATAATATGATTTAGCAGCCTCTCCGGCTTAAAATAAGCCAGATCTACATAGTTTGTACATTTCTCTATGTTTAGCTTCATATAGTGGAAGACATTTTAGAAATTCACATTAAACATGTTTGACGCTGCACTGGCACGGCATGCCCTCATCAGCCAAACTTGTTCCCTCTAATTTAAGGCTTCATGACTTTATTGCCTTTTTTGAAGAAAATATATCGTAACAGTGGCACAGAGCTTCACTGACGTAGCTGAAGATTGCATGCTGCCATGAAGAGGTCAGGTGTTTGTAAAAGATAAAATAGATGAAGGGTTTTATCTGTGTAGACGGAGACTTCTTGACATGTAGACTGCAGGAATGCAGGGTATGTATCTGTTCAGATTAATGACCTCCACAGCACAACCGCACCAAATACAGCAGCGTTGTTTTTCCAGAGGCTCAGAGGGAAGACCCCAGTGAATGTAATGTGACATTTATCCCAATCTCACGTGGCATTTTCCCCAAACAAACCCTGAAGCGGAGTGTCATCCCATCAGTCAGGAAGAAGAGCGTAATAAGCCCTTTGGAGTGGGTTCACAGCGTGCCCTGCTGTGGCCCAACCCTGGCACAGTGTGGAGCATCATTTTGCATCCTGGCCTCTCATCCATACAGATCATCACAGTGCTGCTTCTGTGGCAAAGAGCTGCGAGCCCATTTGCATGCAAGCGGCTGCAGTAGTTGGAGGCCCATCTGTCCGTTGGAGCGCTTTCTAATTTATGTTAGTTGTTGTTGTCATCGTTGTCAGCACACACACACTCACCAGAAGTGACGGTGGAGGAGCTCTGGAACTAAAATAGCAATCCATCATCTGGGTAAAGCTCCAGTTTGACACCAAACACAGGCAGTTGTTAGACTGAGGAGAGTGAAACTACGAGCCTGGGGTGGTTTGTGACAAATACATGCACATGGCAAATATGTACATATTAATAATTCTCTTCCTCTGTTGTACATGAACGTGATGCAATGGACAAAAGGGCTCCATATGGAACACTGAGAGACTTTTTCCAACATCACTTTTTGGAAAGAACAGACTGCATGGATCAGAAACTTTTAACGTTCAGTAACTTTTTAAATATCAGGATGAAAGAAAACAAGATTTCTGCAAACACCATTTGACCCTCTGAACCGCAAAACAGCCAGCAGCAGGTTGGAAAGTCATGTTATCTTTTAAAAAATGGCCAAAATCAATCTTTTTTAAAAAATCAGAGCCAGGTACTGTAAATACAGGAAGAGTCATCAGATTTTAAACTTTAACTGAGCACTTTGTTGAAAACACCCATGCAGCCCACTCAGTCCAAAACTCAATTTGAACAAAGCTGTTTGAATTTTGTTGCCAATGCCAGAAGGGTGTTAAGCCTGCCTTATGATCGAGGCTGTAGTGAAAGGGGTGGTGGTGTACTGGATTGTACTGTCTTGAAAAGGCCTCCTAATATATTTCCCTTCTCATGTGTCTGAATGAAGTGGACAAAATATTAGAAACATTTTTGAATGCAAAGCACCAGTCTGTGACTGCGTGGGATCTGTAGTTATTATAGTCATGTATATCCGCTACATGTAACTGCAGAGGAGCACATCCTTAGTCTTGTTTCTGCTGTCTGTCTGTAGTTTTTTCACATTTGTACAGGGTACAATTTAAGGCACACTTAAATCTAACCAAGTAACCATTGTGAGGGTGAAATTTAATCAACAAAATCACATGACAGTATGACCATGTTCTATTTAAATAAACTGTAAACTGTATGTACCAGACATGTGAGAATATAATAGCCAAACATTTCAAATAAGGACCACACTGTAGATTTCAGACTCTTTCAAACATGGACAGAAAAGTGGCAGCACAGGCTGTCCTGCTCTAGGCTAAGTAGTCCCTGAACAATCAGTGTATCTAACAAACACTGAGGGCAGCAGTAATGTTACTCATCTGTGTTGGTTTGCATGACAGTGAATGCGACTGTACTGCAGATACTTGCTGCAGGGATCTATTTTTCCTTTTACATGAGGCCTATGGATAATAATAATAATGCATTGGTTTTGTATAGCGCTTTTCTAGACACTCAAAGACGCTTTATATTGCATTATTCATTCACTCCATACTTGATGGTGGTAAGCTACGTATATAGCCACAGCTGCCCTGGGGTAGACTAATGGAGGCCAGGCTCCATCAGCCCCTCCAACCACCACCAACCATTCACTCTCTCACTGCATCCACCCAGGCTTCCTGGTGTTCCCTCACGGTCTCCCATCCAGGTACTGACCAGGCCCAACCTCGCTTAACTTCCGAGATCTGAAGAGATCGGGCATCCACAAGGCGGCATGGCTGGTCATGACATGCTGGTTGGTCATGTGACACAACGTCACTATTGCCTGGTCTTGTGAACTAACCTCTGCCCAGGCAAACATGGATGGAAATAAAAATCACCAACATGACACGAAACTGTAAAACCAGAAAATAATGTTGAACTTTCTGATGGTCTTTGGACATATAACGTTTGATGTGAATTGTGTTGAAAAAGTTAACCGAATGTAAGCTTGAAATTGTGACATGTCATCAAGATCACTTTATTCTACATGTCAGATTTCAACATAATAAACAGTTTGCAACTGATTCTGTAAAAAACAACAAAAATGTGTATCGCTGCTGAACCAAGAAGCCACTGTGACTCACATGCAACTAACAGACAGTGTTTACACAGAGTGGAAACAAGTATGGAAATGAATTAGAGTGACTGAGAGTAAAAAAAAAACATACTTGAGCAATAAAATAAATGCAACATGGATGAAGAATGGTATCCAGAGAAGCAAGTTGTCAGCAAGTTATTGGAAGATACACTCAGCGTGGTGAAATATCATTTTAGAGTGGATGTGCAGAGTAGCAAGATAAACTGCCGCCACTGAATTAAAACACTCAGAGTTACAGCTGTATCCCCCAAAGCACTACAGTGACCTGACGTGTTCAGTGGTAAGAATATGATATGTCTATTCACTATGCAGCAATGTGATGCTGCCACCTACTGGGGGCATTTTATCAGTCCTTCAATCAGTTGGTCGTATTGCTCCTATTTTCTCTGCATGGCTGTAAACAGCAGTGCTGAAATGTCTAAAAAAATAAGTGCACTAATACAATAAATATCAGGAATTCTTTGGCCATTTTCACCTTAATTACCTGCCTGCTGCCTGATTCTTGGTTGACTCTTGACCATTCTGACCAAGCGTCTCTCAGCAGCAGGTTCCAGCTTGTGTTTTCTTCCTGATGGTGGCAGTGACACATCTGTACAATGCCCTTTATACTTAGTGACAATGGTTTACACGGCTGATTTTGAGATCTGAAGCATCTTTGAAATGACTCCAAGTGACTTTTCTGACTTGTTCAATTCATTAATTTGTTTCTTCACATCTTTGCTGAGCACCTTTGACTTTCCCACTGAAGAGTCTGATGAGTGTATTAAATGGGCCCTATTTAAATTGGCTCAGAGAAATCAGCAGCTGTAGTCAATTGTAATCAGTCACAAGAGGCTAAGAGGTCATGCCACTAAGAAAATTGGATTAACAAAGCTTTTTATATCACCTGAACTGATAATGCAAGCTGCTATATATTTTTGACCCAATAGACTTCGTCATATTTCAGGAAGCCGTGATAAATCTATCAAACAACCAAAATGTGTAATTGTTTTATAGTACAAAGATTCACATTTCAGGGATTCCGTCACAGAAAATTAGAGTCATAGACGCCACTGAAAACTCAAGACTGTCAGGATATACATGGTCATTACAAGTGTATGTAAACTTTTATTCACAACTGTATACGCAAGAGCACAAGCAGCATTTTAGTGTTGTTGCTGTCCATGTGCTGCAGATTTTGCTTTCATTAAAATTCATCATTCCATTTGATTTAATCAAGAAGCTCAACATAATGCATCATATTCTGCCAAGGTGTCATATCGTTTGTATGTAGAATCTTTAAGTTGAAACACCATGATCACATGCAGCCAATAGGTTTTAAGAAAATAAGCATTTTATTTCTGGTCTACCACGTTTGGCTGTGTGCACCGACCTTGTAAATGGTTTAAATAAAACTTACAATCAGTCATTATAAATAAAGACCCTGAAACAGAGCACAACCTGTAAATAGGTGTATTTATCATAGAAAACAATAATATGACAAATGCCAAACTGAAAAAAACTAACATATCGGACTAAAAAACATAGCCAGCAAAATTAAAACTTGGGTAAACACACCCAAACTATCTTCTTAGCGTTGCTTGCAAAAGGCTCTGTAAATCTGTGAGCCTGACAGTCTTAACGCTGGTGAACCCAAGCAACCTGCATCCTTCTCCATACACCTGCACGAACACTTATCACGGCAGAAACTGCAGGTAAAATCAAGATGGAATGTGCAGCTTTCATAAACTTTAGGTCACCTGGGGACCTAAAGTTTAGTCATGTTAAATGAGGCCAACTGATCATCCATAAACCTCTCCACTAAAACACTCGATCGAACTCTGTCTGACTGGTGGTGGCCGGGTTTCGGTTTTGATTGGGCTGCTGCTGGGGCATGTGGCCTCTTCGTCTGGGCGGGGCCAGATACTCGAACATGGAGGTGTTGTGGGTGGAGAGCATATTCTTCAGGTCTGATGGCATGGGGTCAGACCAGAAGAAGTCATGGTTGAGTGCGTCATCACTGTCAATGCGCTGTGCTGGGTCCAGGACCAGGAGTTTATCTATGAGGTCCAGGGCATACGGGTCTTTGACATAAGCTTTGAGGCGGTCCTTCACTTTCCTCTTCTGGCCTTTAGGCAGCTCCATCTTCTGGTACAGTTCATACTTCTTATCCACGCCAGGCCACACCTGAGAGAAAAACATTAAAGGTCAAGATCCAGCTGCTAAAGATGACAAGTGTGCTGACATGCAGTGCAGCTTCAGCCTAAAATGACATCTCACCTCAGCAGTGATGGAGCCACATAGCTGGCTGATCAGGGTCAGTTGGTGCTGCTCAGTATTGCCTTGCATGATGGGACTTCTAGTCCACATCTCTGCCATAATGCAGCCCGCTCCCCACAGATCAATGGGGGGGCCATAGTCTCGCTCACCTACCAAAAAAAACAAGAACAAATTTGACCTTAGAGTTGTCTTCAGGAATGGATTTGTATTTATATATTTTTGGGGGGAGAGTTTTTCTGTTTTATTGGTGGAGAGAGAGTGAAACTGGGTGTAGAGACTAGAGTGACATGCAGGAAATGGTCTCGAGCCGGACTCAAACTCATGACCACTGCTAAGGAACTTAGTCCACGTGGACTCAGTGAGCTAAACGGTGGTCAGGACTGGATTTTTACAACAAGGAACCCTTCATAGTCTGACCGTGGTTAGCACAATGGAACAATATTACTAGGAGTGGGTCCCTGTGCTGGTTCATTGTTTTGCATATAGGTGACACACATTTCACTGATCTCCAGATGGATGAAGTGTGCCAATACAGGCAGTGAAACAATACTGCAAATAACCTTAGATGTAAACAAAGCCAGTTTCAAACATGCAAAAGTACCAAAGATGACAACTGTGGCAAAAAAAGAGAGAAATTCCTGTCAAAAATATCATTCATATTCTTAAAAACAGTAAAACTAAATCAAAGCAGAAGCCAAAGGGGCCGCTACAGCAGTGTGTAAAGGTTGCTCTAGTGCTGACAGGACTCAGCCAATACAGTTGTCAATACCACTTCTTTCCTGACTGTGGCAGTGTGACAGTAGTGTCTGTGCAATTCTGGGCTTGTTGTGTTCACTAGAGTTTGAGCATGATGTTTTGTGGTTGTGTCTTACCTAGCAGCAGCTCTGGAGGTCTGTACCACAGTGTGACCACTCGGTTTGTGTAACGGTTTCCCTGGCTGTTTTTAGCCAGGCTGAAGGCTCGAGCCAAACCAAAGTCTGCCAACTTCAGGACACCGTCTCTGGTGATGAGCACATTGGCTGCTTTCATATCTCTGTGAAGAATCTGAGGCCACAGAACCGAGAGATTAATAAATAAACAAGATGGCATTTCTCATTGGCTTAAGCAGTGATAATGTCAATTTTCTTTTCTTGTTCCACTATTAGAAAACAAATATGACATCAATTAAATTAATGAATTACAGGACATCATAGCTCACAAGTAGCACCGTGGTGGCCTGCTGCTGTATAGTAATTATTAATATGAATTATTATGTCATTTATAATCTCCTCGATGTTTAGATTTACTACAATCAAAACTAAGTGTATCTGGGACTCCTGCATGATGATACCTGCATAACACACTATCACTGTAAACTGAGTCCTTTTCCTGTTCACAATACATCACAGTGACTGTATCTGTGAGGGAAACTGATGTATCAGTGGGAGTAGATGATAATACTTGTGCCAGTTTTGTGGATGTAGATCTAACATTACCTTTACTCAGAAACCTTTCATGTTGCAATTGGCTGAAACAACATACAGCTGTCGAAGAAAAATTTAGTAGCCAAATGGCTAATGAATTTTGAACCCCTGCAAACAGAACAATGTTTTAAAGAGATTCATCTCCCATCCAGTTACTCTACTGATGAAAGTCCACTCACGTTAAAGTTGAGACTCTTCACTTTAATGTGGCACCCAATAACTGATGAGCACAGAGCCAGACCAACACACAATATGTATCTGTCCTAATACAAATAAGGTCTGGATTGTTTTAGATCCTAAATCTGTAAACAGCCTTATGGTCAAAAAGGCTAGAAGGTGTTCATCTGTGTTAAGCCCTTACCTTGTTTCTGTGGATATAGTACAATCCATTAAGCAGCATCTGCATGACCTTCTTGATCTCTGCCAGGGTAAACTTCACATTGGCATTGCTCAGCAGCCCAGCAAGATCATGTTCACAGAAATCAAACACCAGGTAGATACTGCCTTTGTATCTGTTGAACTGAGTAGCTTCACAAACAGTGAGAGGAAAAATAAATTAAACATGTACCAGCAAACTACTTTTAAGCACCATATGCTTTGTGTTGCCATCATTTGAGCAGGGTATACTTTATTAATGTATACATGACAGATGAAAACAAGAGACGTAAAAATTAACCTACACAAATCAGAGATGAATTGTTCATGTGTGTCACCAACCTTTGGTTCTGCAGATCTCAATCAGGTTGACCACATTCTCATGTTTGAGTAGTTGAAGGATCTTGATCTCTCTCAGAGCTGTGATTGGGAACTGAAACAAAAAGGCCAGAGAGCAACTCCTGTAAGTGACTGTCATGCTTAAGTGGTTAAAAGACGATGTCTAGCTGATGGACAGCTATTATAACATGGAAAAACGGCACGCAGCTCATTAACATAAAGTAGCCAAGACCTCAACTTTATACAAATGAAGGTGGTCTAGCAGAGGTCCGACAGAACTTTCGTAAATTAACTGTTGTTGAACTAACATGAGCACAGATTCAGTAACTGTATAGCTTCCTTCTCACGTGAACTGTTTTCAGAAGTACTTTTTGCTGAACTGTTTTTGTAATAAAAGAGAAAATTTGAGACCGAACTGCCACGTTGGTCCGACGCCTCTAAGGTAAAGTGCCTGTCATGTGACCTGCTAGTGGTCCACTAGTGAAACACCTTCAAGCATGCGATATTAAGAAACTATTGCCTCACGTGTATAAACGCTTCTGTGGACACGTACCACAGGCCAGAATATGGACTCTCAGAGGCAACTCAAAACTTGCTGCCCCATCACAAAAGAAACAGCTGTGTTTAAATGTTACCAGTTACCATGCTGTATTCACGTAGGGCCACACCAAGGACATTATTGTATACAAAGCAGCCGTGTCTTCTTCCCTCCAGCCAGTGCACTCTGCTCCCCGTTCTACATGTGTTTTTGGTCTTTCCACCTTGCCTTGGTCTCTTCCTGCCTGCATCTTACTGCCTTTCCAATCTCTCACAAGAATTGTGTGAGTTTTGCACTTCTTTGTAGATGCCATGCAAGTAATCATACAAATGGGGATAACAGCACACATTCTCAGAGAATTTCTCACCAAAAGCATCCATGGTTTTGCTGTTGGCTAAATAAACAAAATGTACCACAAGAGACTAGGTAAGCAATAAAAACAATAGAGTTTGAGGGAGAAGCTGGCATCATACCTATGGACACACCTCTACACACCGGGCCAATCAGTGAGTAGAGCAGGTGTACCTGTTCAGGTTGTTTGTATCGAAAACTAACATACAAACGGGGGCACAGACACCCGCTGTAAGCCACCCAAGACCAAGACCGTCATCTAACCAAGTCCACAACAATGCAACCATGCCAACAGACTCCAACCAGATTAGAAAGTAGTATAATAACAACAACTACGTGTACGTGGCGTTCACTGCTGTCTGTATGCACATCCACAAGGCAGTATAATCAAGAATTAAAGGTGTGAGGGTTTCCAAAGCTTTCAGACTATCTGACATGGAGTTCACAGAGACCACAATTCCAACCCCTCTTTACTGTGTCTTGGTGCAAATTATATTTTTAATAAATAATTGAGGCCAAAGATACAAAAATAAGGCCCAGTCATTTAAAGTATCCAAGCCTGGCCAGTCAAGATCAGTTTTTAGCATAATTAAGCATTAGTCTATAAATGATTTCTTACCCCTTCTTTCTCGTTTTCCATCAAAACTTTCTTGAGTGCAACCTTTTTCCCCGTCTGCCTGTGCTTTGCTTTGAACACCTCCCTGAGAAACACAGATCAGAGTGTTACAATTCAACAGACAGCAACAAATTAAGCATGTTCTCTTAGTTGAGTGCATCACAAAGCAAGTATGGGGCTTTCTTTGTGTAAGCCTAAAACCCCAATCTGAGATACTGGGTATCCCAAGTGTGGGCAGTAACTTCTCTTTCTTCTTCATACTCTGTGCCATCACATAAAAGGAGGCGTTTAAGGCCTCATGTGATTTGTCTTTTGCACAAAATGGACCAATCAAGTGCTGCCTATTTCAGTCAAGAACAACACGTTGTTATAAAGTAAAGCTAATAAAAATATAGAAATGCATTACAATAAAAAGCACTGCTCCTGCAAATGACACAAGAGAGAGTGATGATAATTATGTAAGTTAATGTATTTTATCACTCAGTGACTCTCAATACACTCAGTTATTTTTAACAGGACTGCTGCACACTACAGTTTTTAATCTTTAAACTTCATATTTTTAAAAATGTTATTGAGAAAGAGCATTCTGGTCTGACACTGCCCCATAGTGACTCACTTTATTTTTGATCAAATCTATGTGAAATTGATATTACTGATTGAACAGTCACTGTGATGAAAAAAAAACAATTAGCTGATTATTTAAAAGTAATCTCTGTTCGATCACCTGCACTACCAGCAGTTGGTAGCAAATCAGGATCAAACACAACCCAATGCACCTTACAGAAGAATTAAGATCCAAACCCTAAACAAAACCTCCCCTGGGACAGGTTAGCTGTGCAGTATATATTACTTAAAACTCTGGATTTAGGCTCAACATATCTCGCTAACTCAGTAATCTTGTAGCTCTGATAGCTCATACTGACTTACATCCGTTGTACCATCAATGAGAAGCACCTGATTCAGTTGGTTTACAGAAAGTTGTGACTTTATTAGCTACCAACTACTAAAAACAAGCTCTCTCATCAGATAGTAGTTATCAAGTGCTTTTAAAACTTACTAATACATTGCTAGCAAAATAAAGGAAAGGAATGGCGCTTGTTTCCGGTTTCTCTTCTCATGGCTAGCAGTTAGTACAGCTCACAGTTACAGTCACAACTCAAAATGTTAGTATACTACTCACCCAAACGTCCCCTGTCCTATCTTAGCCATTTTTTCGTATTTGGAGAACTCATCACAGAAAGGGAATTCTACTCCATCGTAGTATTTCGACATGATGGCGGCCTCCCGGTCGGGCCTGTAAGAAAGATTTCTCACATGTTATTGGGATGCTTTTGTCAAACAAGAGCCCCAACATCATTCAATTGATAAAATAAAAACTGTTTAACAAGTTAGGTCATAAATAGTTGTATTTTACTTTTCAGCCCCGCCGGCGTTGCTTGTTTTGTCTCGCTGCATCTCCGTCCCGTTCGACGCTGCGACCATAGACTGTTTAAGAATGGCTGCGACCCTGCTTCCGTTTGCTGCGTTTGGGTTCAGCTCAGTCTCCAGAATTCACGTATCAGTTTCACTAACTCATTAACAACGGTAGAAACCACATGAAAACACAGAGTTCACATTCACGTTGTGTGCGCATAATGCAAAGCAATGAGCTATACATTGGAGAAAATATGTGAAAGTTTAAACGATACCAACCCATTAGTATTGTCAAACAATTAATTAGTTTTGTACTTGAAGGCATCAAAATAGGACAGCGACAGTTAGCAGCGACACCAGGCGACCCGGAAGTCTAACAGCACCTGCAACATGTCCACTGTGTTGGGGTGAGAATACGAAGAGCAGAAATACTGTATGTGAAACTTGAAATTGAATTTGAATAATTTAGATTTTCCTGTGAATAACTCTAGTTGAATACTTTTATAACAAAAATTAAATTTGAATCACATAATAATAAATAATTTAAAATATAAATTAAAATACTAAAAATAAAAATTAAAATATAAATTATTAGACTGAAGTTAAATTCAGTTACTTTGAAATTGTGTTTTATCCCAACTGAAAATTCAACTCTGTCTAAATGTCCATATCTCATTTTTAAATATAGTTATTCAAATTGAGTAATTCAAATTAAAGTATAATTTATTTAAATTCAGTGAATCAGAATCTGTGTTACTGGTCAAGCATGTGCGCACATTCAACGAATTGAACTCCAATGTTTTCTTTGCTCTCAAAGTCCTAACCAAAAATTCAACACATGTGCATTTAAACAAGAGTAACAGGTTACAGAAGGAAAATGAGTGTTAACTACTAGAAGCAAAGTTTAGTGCAAAAATTCAAGTGAATCAAAGTTTATTCTAATTTTAGAAAAAGCAAAATAAAATTGTGGAGTGGTTTGCAATGACACTGTAGCTGCAAATTATGCCATTTAATTCAGTGTTAAATAAACAAACACATGAATAAGCACAAAATATGCAATGAATAAATATATGAAAATGAAATAAAGCCTTACAGTGAATAAATGAGCCAGTAAATATATCATATTTATCTAATACAGCAATAATATATATGCACCACAGAACCCCTTAGGAGGTATTTTCTACCAGCCATCCAACTGTAAACTCCTTCCCTTTCTGCAGGAATGATAACTGAAACATGGGACACTTAACAAAGAACAACAGTATTTACATTATTAGATGAGGTATTGTGTACAATATTTCATTATAATAAGCAATATTACTTTATTACTATTCACTTTTTTATTCTGCTTTTATTGTATTTTTTTTTTTTACCATCGTATAGGACTTATTGCTGTACTATTAGACACTGCATTTATTCTAATGTTACTGAAATTTCTTCTGAGCAATATCTGGCAGAAGAATTCCATTTGGAATAAATAAAGTTCTTATCTTATCCTAGCCTAGCTTTTATAAATACATGTAACAATACATATAATAATTATATATGTAGGCTTGAGACTTTTTTTTAACTGATTACTGCTTTATTGATTTCATTGGACTTTTGTTTCCTGATGCCTCCTTATTTCTTTTTGGACTTATTTCATAGTCATATGTATGTTTTGTATGTATGTATATATGCATGTGTTTATTTATTTATTTATTTTACTAACACGGGATAAACGGCACTCCGTAGTAAATAAACGAAATTAGTTATTAAAAAAATAGAAATGGGTTGAAAGGGGGACGTGTCTGACGTCATGACGTCTTTGAAAGGACTCTCCCATATTTGGTAGCGGCTTCCTGTGACATCTCGGCGCCCATGATGGTTTGCATGTCGCGCGTGTTTCAGCGGGGCTCCAGGTTTGCCGCGCGGCTCCGAAAGCAGGACTGGAGGCCGGCGAGTCTTTCATCCAGATACTACAGCACCAAGACGGCTCCTCAGATACCGGGAATGGAGTACCAGGTACGCTCTCTGCTCCGGGTCTTTTCACCGGCTGCTAACGAGCTAGCTAGCCAGCTACCAGCGCTAGTTTTTCAAGTTTTGTCACGCAATTCTTGAGTTTCTACAAAGTTTGGAAATGAATAGAAACATGGCTGACAGAACCGCACGGTGCTCCATGAAGTGAAGCTGGCGTTGGCAACGGAGCCCGAGTGACCGTGAGCCGGTACATGGGCTAGTGTCTGTCTGCTGGGGGGCTTTGCTGGGAAAGTTGGTGTGGACAGAGCTGTGTACACTGCTGAGTACACACTGTCACGGCTACACTGACAGGCTCCACGTCAAAGTGCAAACGGGGTCCCAGCACGCGGTGTGAAGCTGTGTGATGCCATGTTTGACAGTTTGACTGGAGCCTGTTTCTCATGATGTGTAGGACTCAGGTGTTTACGTTGTTCCGTCTGAGTGTCATTTGATCAGACTGTAACTACTGTATCTTAGTAAGTATGAGCATTGGAGCACTCACACGGTCAACTCTCGCTTATCCTCACTTGTTGTAGCTTAATTTTAATCCAAACAAAGATGATCTGACAACTCTGTGTGGCAGCAAATAGCCCAACACTGCTACTACTGGACAGACAGTATCATTTCCCTGATTAATGAAAATGTCAGAATATAGTGATATGCTCCATTACAGGCTTCCAGAGCCCAAGTCAAAGCATTTGGTTGTCTTACTGGTTGCCTCTCTATTCAGAGTCTAAAAAGAATAAGTTTAATGCAATAGAAAACCAGCTACACCAACTCGGGCTTCATGACATTGTAATAAAATTACATTGTGATATTTTATTTTTCTTTGATGTCAATAGTGAGTCTGAAAAAACTCTGGATTTTTCACCAGATGACTTGAATAACTATTTGGAAAGAATTAGTCTTTCTGAAATGATTGGGGTGATTTTGCATCTTAATGGAAAACACAAAATAATATTCAAAAAAGCTGAAAAATTACTTTTTTCTTTGCAGATATTTTTGGAGTATGAACTGTTTGGAACCTTTCTGATATGCTGTAACACTGGCTAAGACATCCAGAATGGTTTTTTGCTTTGGATGGCATTCAGATGTGGCTTTGCACTGCTCATACACAGCTTTGTGGTGCTGATTTAAATAATTAGACTAATTAGTCGTGTTGCCTTCTGTGGTGGCAACAGTTACATGACAGTGCCAGCAGAGCACCTGTTTTTGGCCAACATCATCCTTTCTGTTGCTGAAATATCTCTATACAATAACGATTATAGCCACAACAATAATAATATTAGCAATTGGTCATCAATTAACAATTAATCATCCTCATAAATGTAACTGGTAAAAGTTCCACTCCTATGTAGCGACTTTGAACTAAACAACTTTGCCATGTGTTTTTTCATTCATCCACTCATGAAGGCACCAGCCTGCCATTGGAAGCACATGGAGACAAGGACACTTCGACATGTGAACCCAGCTGTTAGTGGACAACCAGCTCTATCACTTGTGCCACAGCCGCCCCTCTTAACCAACGAACACGCTGATTAATGTGCTGCACCCAGGCAGCTAATTAGCTGTTTAACATGCAAAGTCACAATAGCATCCCCATTACTATTTTTGTGGGTTCAGCAAGCTTATATGCAGGATAAGACCTGTATTCATGTTTGTGAGATTAGATAAGAAGGGGACTTTAGCTTGAAGCTAATGTGGGTTGTTAAGATTCTTTGGCTCTTGGTAGGCAGCTGCTATTCTCTCAGTGTGGCTGTCCATTCTACCTCAGATACAGGACTGACACCACCTTGTTATGTAACATTTAATTAATAGTGCCTCTGTGGAGTCTTAACAGTATTCTGTCCAATTAATGCAAAATTTGGGGATCTTTGAACCAAAAAAAGTAAAATATAAATTTCTCCCCTTTTGGTACCTGATATTTTTTTCAAAGGAGAACACAGGACAGGTGATTTACAGAGCAGGTTTGCATGCTGCAGCAAAAGAACACTTACTTTCAGATAAAATCAGAGACTGAAGTCCTGCTTTTGGAGATAACTAGGTGAAAGAATCTGTGACCATGTCAGTAGTGGAACTGAAGAACGCTCCCTCTAAAAGCAAGAGTATTCAGGTTGGCTCCTGCTGTGTCAGCGGAGGTCTGAAATTGACAAAAAGGAAATCAAAGAAAGTGAGGAGTGTGTGTGTCCTGGAGGAGGATGAGAGCATACCTGCCATTAAAGGTGACGCAACATTGTCAGACTTCACAGCAAATGATCTTAAATGGATAAAAGCTTAGGAGGCTTAACAAAATAGTAAGCTGCGATACTTTATGTAGTTTTGCAGGACTCCTGCTTCTGTCATAGCAGCTCTGTCTATGGGCTGTTTTGTCTAATTGGTTAAAGAAGAAGGCTGCAGTTGATCTGGATCTTTGTTTTCTTAACTAAGTTATTAAAATCACACAGTAAAATGACCTCCACAGTAAAAGTCCTGCATTCATTTTATACTCAAAAGGAAAAAAGTGAAAGAGGTTTTATCAGCACAGTGTACTGACATTTACTTAATGTTTGTTCAAGGTGGAGCTTTTAAATCTGATATAATGCTGGGCAGTTTAATGAAACACATTGCATAATGTTTTATTTTGTGAGTAAAATCTTTGACACTGTCCACAGTGCTCTGATCATTCCCATCAACACAACATACATTTTAATTTAAATACAGTACGTATGAGAAAATAGAGCAATCTGTTCTGTTTTTTTAGTTTTTTCTCTTTAAAAACAAAACAGTCACAAAGTATCGATAAGAATACCATTAATGTACTGGATCGATAAGCAGTGTCGGTAAAAGTAGTAGTACTGATAAACTCTTAACGATAGCCTTCATTATTAAGAGCTCTATGGCACACGGGATGAGATGGATCGGGCTTTGGGTACACTCAGGCCCTGTTACCAGGACACATTCAGTGTTGGTTTACTTCTGAGATGTCCAAGCAGACACCTCTGCAGATGACCATGTGTAACACAAAGTTTGTAACCACAAGGCTACCACATCAGAAAAATAAAATAGATGCTTGTTTTGGCGAGGGGATGCAGAGAAGATTAGCCACACCTTTTATTATTCACCAATAAAACAGGTCTAGTAGAAGTAGTCACTGCCAGACTTTGTAAGTGTGTTTATCCCTATGTCCCTATAAAAAAGTTTATCCAAGAACCCTTAATTTACGGTAGACTAAATGATGTCCTATCAGACAGACCTCTCTTGTGAGCCAGTCATGAACAATGAGAGTTGTCTTTATGTATCAAGCACCAAAAATGGTTTGTCACACAATATGTTTCAGTTAATTTGCCTTTACTCCACCTCAAACCTCTTGTGGTGCGACTGTTGATATCAATGCTTAAATGATGACAGTGCAGCCCTGCTGTGTTGATTATAGTCCGTTGTTTAAGGCTTCTGTGGCTCTTAAACGTTTGTCTCTCTGCTCTTGCTACAGGATGCCATTTGCACCCTGAACACCCTACAGACCAATGCCAGCTGCCTGGAACAGGTCCGACGAGAGCGGAGCCACCCTCAGCTGCAGCTGCAGGCGATGAGAGGCTTCCTGGAACGAGCCGGCCTCACGGTGAGTCAGTCACATCAACACAATCAGTCCATGGGGCACAGAACAGTGACGACCTCAGGGCGTACAAAGAGAGTTATTGTTGTCTTAACTTGATAAAGTACTTAATTTGTTTAGTCTTATCTGACCTGTGTGTGTGTTTCAAAGGTGGAAGAACTAGACCATCTCAATATCATTCATGTGACTGGGACAAAGGGCAAGGTGAGCTGACCACAACCACAAGCTGCTTGTGTGATATTTTATTTGACCAGTCAGTCGTTTATTGACCATATAAGTCACATACATTTGCGATTATCTGACAAACTGTTCGACTTTTAGATAGAAGGCTTTTAATAATGAGCGCAACATGCCCCTATAATGCAACCTCAGGCCAGAGGGTCACGCAAACATGTTTTCAAACGAGTGTTCATTCACCGAAGGAGACACTAGCTATTGTGACAGCTGTACAAAGGTAACCCACGAGTGTCTGTTTTTCTTTCAGGGGTCAACATGTGCTTTCACTGAGCAGATTCTGCGAAGTTATGGTTTCCGCACAGGATTTTACAGGTAAAACTCCGGTGTGTAAGTAATCTGATACAGAGGAATGATACTGAGAGACCAGACACATTGTCAAATCAGTGTATGAAAGTTGTCATTTATTGTGGTTTTTATTGACCAATCCTAAGCTTCCTGCTCTCCTTAATGGTTCGGTTAAACTTAGACAATATTTTCCAGCACAGGATCACCAGTTTTACCCACAATGCAAATCAACTTACGGCAGTCGGCCTTAGATAGAATAGCGATTCATGCGCTGCAGGCTGGCTCTGTCTGCCAACTGAATGCTGGTGTTGGCAGTGAGAAGAGACTTGGTTGAAGTCACTCCTTCGGCGTCGGCTGCAGGTGTTGCTGGAGACATCTTGTCTTTGGTTGTCTGTCCGTTCCATTCTCATGAGGACGGTACCTCTGGAACACCTTGAGAGAAGGTCGTTAAATTTGGTCCAAATGTTCACATGAACCTGAGGATGAGATCATTAGAATTTGTTTTTAGTCCAAACTCAAGAATTCATCTGCTAATGATAGCTAAATGATATGTGAAGGTGTAAATGGTGTTTTGTTGTGGAAGAAACAACACATTTATCATGTTGCGCTTTGGGAAACACTGACTTTTTTCACCTTTCTTTAATATTTTATGAACCAAACAGCTGACTGATTAATAGAGAAGATCATTTACATGATATAAATAATTGTTCACCAGGCTCCATCCAGCAATAAGAATGATAAAGGTGTTGTTTGTCCCACACTGACAGAGCTGAAAGGAGAGTGAGGAAGATGTGTAACTCCCACAGACTGAGGAGGGCACTCTTAAGGGGGAGAGTATAAATACACGTGAAGCTTTTGGAAGCCTGTGCCCTTCTTAAACATAAAGCTTTGTCAACATAGTGTCCAATCAGCGTCTTTCTGAAGCAACTCAACTTATTATGCATCACCTGCTGAGAGATGTGAGTGCGATACGCCAAAAGGCACATACATTTAAAGCCTTTTATACTCTGTGTGGATTTATGGACGTAGCAGTCACAAAAGCCACGTGGTACTTTCCTTGCAGAAAGCGTACTCCACACTATGGTCGGTGTCCATTGTGTCCTTCGACAGAGGTCATCTTCATAGCCTCTTAACTGACACATGAGAGCTGTGGTCAAATGAAATGTGTAGTAAATGACTAAGCCACCAGGCTGCCCCAGGATCTGTCACATTATTCTATGACCAGACTTTGAATGGGATCAACTGTTGGCATAAGAAGGTGTCCTGATCCAAGTACATGGTTTTCCTTGACATTTGATTTGAGACCTCTGAGATCCTCTGAGTAGTGTTTTTGTAGCCTGTGTTTTCGACTCGTGGGCCTCTAATGTACAAAGGTCTGTATGCAGAACATTGCTCAAAGCTTAGGCTAAGCAGTATATTCAAATTTGTCATTAATCATTTACCATTGTAATAATACAGAGTGTGTTAACAATTATTAAGGAACTCCTATTGCATATATGTTTTATAATGGCATTTGTTTACCTAACAGTATTAGCTAAAGCTGACAGTATAGTCTGATTTCAGTCCATTGTGAAAAACATTAACTGGAGAATCAAACCTGTGAACCCATCAGCAACAGACTGTGGAAGAGGGACATGTTTATGCTGTTACATTTGCTGTTTCCGCGTAGTCTAAATTCATGCTTTCAACAATACTGTTGATTTTCATGAACTTAGTATTGGCCCTGACACAGATACAGAGGAGCAATATTTTAAAATCATGCGTTGTTACTACATTTGGTTAAATATCATTGAATAAGTAATGAGATGGAGCATCCTTGATAGCTTGAGGCAGGCACACAGTGTATGTAAAATGAGGATGGTGACAGGGTTAATATTTTTATCTATGTACGTAAACATATCTTTGAAAAGTGTCTAAACCCACATGTTCTCACCTGTCCTTGTTGCAGCTCCCCACATCTGGTACAAGTCAGAGAGAGGATTCGAATCAACGGACAGCCCATAGGAAAAGAACTCTTTACTAAATACTTCTGGCAAGTTTATGGACGGCTGGATGAAACTAAGGTACGTCTCAGACTAACTATGGCTGCTCGTTCACTTCATTCAGAATGACTCGATGGATTTAAAACGGTTATCGGAAAAAAAAAACAATACGAAAAAAATGGTCATTCAGACGTGAACATCATGCTTGGTTGCTGTCTCATAAATTGAACGGGGTGCATGTGTGAAAGGGGCTTGATTTACTTGCTAAAGCCTCTTCTGCTAACACTAACTCCAAAATGGCTTTGGCATGAGCAAAATGCCCCAAATGTTCTGCTGTTGGCTGCAAGAGTGAACGCAAGAGTCTTCATGCACTTCTAGCATCTGAGGAACTGAAGATGTAGTGGATCACTTTTATTTGAGATGGTAATATCACCACAACAACAGGATAATCCCACTTCTTAGCATGTTGTGCGATTAACTTTGATAGTATGCCCAGAGGACTGACCTGCCGAACATTCTAAAAAAGTGGAAACTTTAAAACCAGTAAACGAGGACTTGGTGGGTAATCAGTCGAGATGATAATCGATCAGTCCCTAAAATGGAGTGTTACAGACGGCGTGGGATGAGGTACTGCAGCAATACACAGTATGACAAAACCTATTCTAGTAGACCAACAAAGTCAACATCTGAACCTGTAAATGAGCTCAATACTGGCACTTTAAAGTAACATTCCAAGCATAGATGTGCTTTTTAACCAGTTTGCTTTCTCAGCCTGAGGAGAGCTTTGCTGTGTGTTATCAGTGTCACAGGTTGTAATTGAGTCAAGCACAAAATGAGACACCTCATGTCAGGATGTGACCCTCATGTGACACCACACTTTGGTCACTTGATCAGCACTGAGTTCAGTTAGACTCCTAATTTTGGACAAATCGTTGGTTTTTCTTAAAAAGAAACTGTGTTCCATTGAGAGGTGAAACCACAGGCGAAGAATCTTAATAGATTGCTGTACTTGAAATTTAACGCAGGACATGTGACAATGTGAAGCATTGTGTGGACCGTTCATAAAGATGAGGGGAACTGAGTTATTGATAATATGTTTACCAGCTTCATGAGGTCATTACTGTAAATGGTTTTTAGTTACCAGATGAGCCTTATTAAAAGTTAATGCTGCATTTTTTCTCCTTCTTTAATGTGCTCGAAACCATCAGTTGTATTGCACAAGTAATGTTGGTATATAGCAAGAAGATACATGTAAGTACTGTAATAATTCATATTATGACAAGAACCGCTCAGCTAGCTAAAGGGAAACAATAGTCCATCATTACTTTAAAGGATGAAGATCAGTCCGTTCAGAACATTTCAAGAACCTTAAAGTTTCTTTGAGTGCAAAAACCATCAAACGCTGTGATGAAAGTGGCTCTCATGAGGACCACTCTGGGAAAGGAAGAGAAAAAGTTCCTACTGCTGCACAGCAAAACTTCATTAGAGCTTGCAAACTCAGAAATCAACAATAAACAGCAGCTCAGATTAGAGTTTAAGCAGCAGACACATCTCAACATCAGCTGTTTGGAGGAGACTGTGTGGTTCAGACTTTCATGGTGGAACTCCTGTAAAGAAACCACTACTGAAGGAGACCCAGAAGACGAAGAGAAGTGAAACAGAAACAGAAGGAATGAACATTAGACCAGTGGAAAACCTGGACTTCGGTCTGATCATTTAACATGAGAGATTTCAGGTTCCAGCCACTGTGCCTACAGTACTATGTAGACTCATAAGGCGAACAGATGGTATCTGCATGTGTTGCATTCATCATGAAACTGTAATAGTGAGTGAAGAGTCTGTTGGACTGTTGGACATTCATTCAGAATTCAAGGTAACAGTTAACCAGCATGGTTACCACAGCATCCTGCAGAGAGACACCATCCCATCCAGTCTGAACTCAGTGGGAACAATGAGCCAAAACACCTCCAGGCTCTGTGAGGACCGTTTGACCAGGAAGCAGACTGATGGTGTGCTGCATCACATGACCTGGTCTTCACAATCACCCAGTCTAAACCCAGCTGAGATGGTTTGGGATGAGTTGGAGCACAGCATGAGAGAAAAGCCACCAAGTGCTCAGCAGCACGACTGTTGGAGTAGCCACAGGTGACAACAGCATGAAGCTCATTGGAGAGTGAAGAGTGTGCAGAGATATTACCAAAGCAAAGGGCATCTCCTTTGCAAAATCTAGAATATCAACCTGTTTGCTTTGGTTACACGTTTTTACATACTACATAATTTCATATGTATTTTTTCTGTTTACTGCCTTCTGTTTTGTTCTGCAGTGTGGAAAATCTAAAAAATAAAGAATGAGCAGCAGTGTGTGAACTTTTTGTATACCTCGTGATTAAACAAAAGTATCTACAGGGAGTGAAAATGCTGATATAAAGATGGACAAATACAAAAAAATGTATACACATTTGTATTTATAGGCATATAATGTTTGTTGCAAACAAAGCAATGCAGTTATTCTTTCTTCTCTTTTGTCTCCTCAGGATGCCCATGGAGGGACAATGCCAGCATACTTCCGCTTCCTCACCATCTTGGCCTTCCATGTCTTCCTTCAGGAGAAGGTCAGCCATTAGCATGTACTGCCTTTATTGAAAGCCAGCAAGTGGATTGGGATTCATACCTAGCATAAATGACAGGCTCCTCACCTGACACTGAAGGCAGACACAGTGTCAGTTAGACAAGTTCCAGCCATTAGGTTTTGATTCCAAAAAAATGTCCCATTTTTTTTGCTTTTCTTCAGAAACAAACCATTTCTTTTTTGGCTTTTGTGCACAACATTAAAAAAGCTCATATACTGTCCATAATTGTTAAAGGTTCATTTTCTGGTGAGCCTAGACTGACTCAAACAACAAATCCTGCCTTCTAGCCTGTAGGTATTCAATTCAGCTTATTTATTAAGCGCTATGAGATGACTTCCAACAATCCAAAGCTGCTTTTTGATTCCCTGTGAGCAAGCAGTCAGCAACGGTGGGAAGGAACCAAAAAAACCCCTATGATAGACTGATGGGGAAGTTTCTTATCAATTACTGACTTATCTTGAATCTAAACAGCTATTGTCTTTGGTCAGGTGGATCTAGCGGTAATTGAAGTTGGTATTGGTGGAGCATACGACTGCACCAACATCATAAGGTAAGATTCTCTGTTTAAATGTTGACCCTACACATTGCAAAAGAACAGCATTAACATGCTGTAGTTCTGGTTGTGCACGACTGACATGTGACTTTGATAAACGTATATGCAACTGTAATATCTTTGATGATTTTTGAACCCAATAAAAGGCAGCCATTTAGCTTATCCCTGTAGGTATTATCACAATAAAATGTGTCTGATCCACAATATCCAACTGTATCAGACTGCTGTGAACAAAGACGTGTCTTAGCGCAGAGCCTGCCCTGTTGTAGGAAGTGTTTTCTGTGTTTTCTGAATGAGAGCTGAAGAAGACTCGGTAGAAAAGAACACTACATGTTGTCCTCATACTGGCATGCTCCTGTTTTAAAGCCAGTTAGCGTTTATAGCATAAGTAAGTATTGTACTTGTTGCGGACTATTTTCAGCAGCTTTTAACAGTATCTCTGAACAGTGTGGGAGGTTTTCAGTCAAATTCTGATTGTTCATGGTAACGAAGGACCATGTAAGATGGTAAAACAGTATGGACCACTGCTATGTTTAAATAAGTTTTGTCACATTGGAGCACTGTGGCACAGAGGAATAAGACATGCCAGGCACTGAAACACTCAGCACTTGTATGGTCAGTGGTGGTTTGGGTCTCTACATGAATTTTGTGGGGAAAAAACAAATAAATAGAAAATTCTTAGACTTGAACTGTCAAAAAGTTATTTACAGGTTACAATTTTAGGTTATTTATTGAGTTACCTGCTTTCTGATGTTTTAATTAGTTAATGCCTTTGTAAGATAATACAGAAAAGAGATGATAGGAAATGAAGGGAGGGTTCTGAGAGACCATGTTACTCAAAGTTTGTTCAGCTTCTTCTATGTCCAGTTTCCCTTATGTAATCACCCATGTGACATTACATAGTAAGAGCTGTTTGTGTTACAGTCTATCACTGACTGATAAGATCCAGTTGTAATGGTGCTGTAAAGTGGGAGGAGCTATTTTGCCTACCTCTGTCGGTTGTGGGGTTGAAAGTCTCATTTATTTTTCCTACCAAAAATGTTTACTGACTCACAGTTAGATCTGCTCTACAGTCTGGTTCAAGATGAAACTCTTGGATCGATCATCCGTCACAATGATTAACAACGAGGAGTTAACAATGACTTCCAAGTGGGTCTGCAGGATAGTGAAACATTGTGATAACTGCATTTCTTCTGGAATATGTAAAAACATAGGAACTATCACCAGACCTACACTGCTGAAAGAAATCAACATCATCCTTTGTGTAGCTGAAATATGTCCATGGTTATCGCTAAACAATAATCATGATTATTAGATCAGTATATAAAAAGCGCAGCCATTGACACAAACCAGGGCCCATATTCACAAAGCGTCTTAGAATTTTCTAAGAGAGCTCCTAACTTAGCCTTAAAATTCCGAGCAAGGAATCTTAGCTTAAGAGTGATTCAGGAAGTTTCTGAGAGCAACTCTGAGCAAGGAGGGCAGAGAAAGTTTTATCTTAGTGAGGAGGTGTGGTTGACCCCGTTGCTAGGTGTGAGGCGGTCTTCTAAAGGCTGTGATTGGTTGGTACAAAAAGGGGGAAAGACAAAAGAAAAATACGCTCAGTGCTCCTCGTAATGAATGGACAGTAAAATCAACCGATTATATAACTTGGACTGTATTACGAAATGTGTGATGGTGACATTAATTTTATGTCATGATGATGAAACTCGGCAAAATTAAATTAGTTGTGACACAGCTTCAAATGTTTGAACGTACCTCATTAACATGCCGATTCTATTGATTTGCTTATTGTTATGTGTACTGTCCATGCTGGTCATTTACTACTTCATGTGTTTGATATTAATGGTGGACACAGACTCAGCTGTCAGCAGGTCCTGTGGTTGCTGTGAGAAGCGCTGTTATGTGATGCAGTCCCAAGGAGAGGAGATTGAAATTAATAAATTGCGCAACGATACGAGGCTGTGAAAGACCGTACTGGTCTGACTGGTCTGACTGGTCTCTGTGCTGACAGAGGGTTGTCACAGACCCAAGTCATCACTGCTACATTGGTGCATTTTACCTGTGGTCAGGTATCAATGCTGCGATGACTTTCATCTCAGGCATTATTACGTTACTGTGCTGGGTGGGACAGTAAACTCATCCATAATGAGGTCAACCACAAACATTATCCCTGCATGATCGAGCCGGTAGCGTTTTATTAAATCGCTGTTATTAACGTCTTTTAACGTACGGAGAATATCTCTCCTTCCTCTTGGTCTTTCCACCATCTTGTCTGTTTAAGACACTCTTAGGCTTCTTAAAAGTCTTCCTCCCTCCTCCTAACAGTTTCTCACCTTAGGAGCTCTCTTAAGGCCTGAGACGCTTTGTGAATAACCTTTATCTTACCAAGGGAACATTCTAAGAAAAATCTTGGAACTCGAGAAATTCTAAGATTTTTTTAAGAGTGACGTCACTAAGAGCTGTTTTTAGCCTTAGGATGCTTTGTGAATACGGGCCCAGGAGATTAGCTACCCTCACAGTGTTTAAAGCTACACTTAAAGCTAGCGGCAAAGTTGAGACGCAGCCACAGATCACCCTGAAACAGTGTCTGGAAAACAATAGGTAATAATGATTCAGGATATGGGCTTTGGTGGGCAATAGAAGTGATGGAACAGTAAAAGATTAACAAAACAGAGAAGAGCAGCAGACAGAATTGCAGGAGACAAACTGATCGATCTCAATCAGTCGATCTCACAATAGACAGAGGAGAGTATCTTAATGTCCTGTGATGCTCTGATCTCATCACTCCTCTATGTGGTGTACACATTTTACTGTAGAAATCATTATAAATGAAGAAGCCAGCTGGTGAATGACAGGTTCAGGCTATCACATGCTGTGAATATACACCATGTAATGTATATTGATTATAAGCTTTTCTTGATTACCAATAATCAACATCTGCATCGGTCCTGGAAAACCCAAATCAGTCAATCCCTGATTTTATCTACATGGGCGGTTTTCGATGAATTGAGTTTTCTTTGAACAGAGCATTTTAAACATCAGTATCATGTTGATCATCATCAATCATGTTGATTTTATTGTGGCAAGTCAAAGTCATGGTAATTAATATTCCATTAATATTGCAGCCCTATAATAGACATTGTGTTTCTCTTTTGCAACCGGATCTTTCTTTTCAGTGTTTGTCTCTTTGTTTTTTCTCTCATTTTGCTGTGACGTGAAAATCAGTTTGTCCAGGAGCCCTTAAATGGGAGCCGATGATGTTCTAGTGTAATGATGACTCACAGAAAATTACTGTTTGCTCTCATGTTGCACTTAAAACCAGATTATGAGGCAGACTGATGACACTGAGCCCCTTCTGAGGTTCTGTTTAAAGTCCCTTTTAAAGTGTGCTGTTGCTGGATTTTTACACCCAGTTCCCTCTTCTCTCCATTAGGTGACCATATATTGTAGATATTACTCTATATTTCTTTGACTTGTACTAACATGAGGTCTTTATTATGGTAAGTGATTGAACAAAACCTAACCAGTGTTTGTCCTTGTGTGGTTGTGTCAACAGGAGGCCGTGGGTGTGTGGCATCTCCTCCCTCGGCATAGACCACACTCAGATTCTAGGAGACACCATTGAAAAAATCGCCTGGCAAAAAGCAGGCATCTTCAAGGTGTGCTGTTTGCAAACACTACGACTCTGTCACTGATTCATGATGACTGCACTAAATGTAACTCATTAACTAGCTTTTGGAGGCTTTTAACTTCATCTGCAGTGGGAATTTGCTTTGTGGTCAAGGAGTTGTGAATTTAAAAAAAACAGAAATGCATTCATTTCAAATATCTTTGCTGGGGTTGGAGTAGGAATAGAGCTGGACAATGTGGAAAAAGCTAGGAAGGATAAATTGAATGAAAGGACTGCTATTTTTAAACTCTGGAATGAACGTTCTCTTTCAGGTAAAAGAAATGATTTCTTCAGGTTGCATTTAGACTTGGTGTAGCTCTTAAAACATGAACAGCTTGTTACCTGTCCAGTGTCCTGCCATCTCACTTGCTGCTGGTCATGTGTTTGCAGCCACGGGTCCCTGCCTTCACAGTCAGACAGCCAGAAGATGCGATGGCTGTGCTCAGAGACAGGGCCAAAGAGATCAAAGTAAGTGTTCATATTCATATGAGTCTGTAGAATGTTCCTGTGGAAATTAAGCTTAAAATACCCTTTTCTTCCAGCTGTATTTAATACAGTCTATTGTGTTGTTCCAGTGTCCTCTGGGGGTGTGTCCAGAGCTGGACGACTACCAGACCGACTGTGGACCCTTGCGTCTGGGCCTGGCAGGACAGCACCAGCGCTCCAACGCCTCCCTGGCCCTCCAGTTGAGTCACACTTGGCTGCAGAAAAGATGTCTACCAGGTAGGACTGATGTGTCTGTAAACATTTGAACTGTATGTCAGTGACAAGAAGACCAACATGCATTCAAAAATGTTTTCAAGAGATCAGCTTAAGAGGACAAAAGCTGCCATTTCTCACAAAACAGGACAAATCTGTTTGATATGGCAGCGCACAGAAATTCTGTATCTGGGAAAACACCAATAGGTGAAGCAAGGTTTCACATATTGCTGCAATATTACCAATATACAAGAGAGGATGATAGTTTGTGACCCCTCTAGAAGTTTTTTATATTCGTGCATGAATGTGACCTTTTCTTTTAGTTCAGAAAATGATCCAGTATTAAATACACTGAACAAAAATATAAACGCAACACTTTTGTTTTTGCTCCCATTTTTTATGAGCTGAACTCAAAGATGTAAGACTTCTTCTATGGACACAAAAGGCCTATTTCAAATGTTTTTCACAAACGTGTCTAAGGCCTTGTCCACATGTAGCCGGGTATCTCACAAAACAAAAGATATTTTTCTACGTTTTGGCCTGCATTAAAAACAATTCTTTTAAAAACCTCTGACCAAAGTGAAGATTTGCGAATTCTCCGTTTGTGCATGTGGACGTCGATAACTGGAGTTTTGCGTTTCGAAACGTCCCTGCCTGTGACAAAATATGTTCTTACGTCACATATGCGACCTGTGTTTATATTTGGTAACAGTATGGAGGCCCTCACAAGGTTTTTGGCAACGTTTCTTGTACAGGCGCTTTTTTCTTGCTTGTTTTTACAAGCCCAGATACTGCTTCTCCTTCAACAACACAGGCGTAGAACGATGTTAAGGACGGTTATTTTCCATCACTGTGCCATTCCATGACCAAGGCAGGTTCTCCGTCAAAGAAAAAAACGCACTCATGCAGTTAGGTGTGGATGAATTTTTTTTATAAAAACGAGGGGGTGTGTACGTAAGTTTTTTTCTACATGGAGGGGGCTGGATATTCAGTTTTACAAAAACCCGGCTACGTGTGGACAGGGTCTAAATCTGTGTTAGTGAGCACTTCTCTTTTGCCCAAATAATCCATCCATCTCACTGGTGTGGCATATCAGGATGCTGATTAGACGGCATGGTTATTGCACAGGTGTGCCTCAGACTGGCCACAATAAAAGGCCACTCTAAAATGTGCAGTGTATGTGTGAGTGGCAAAAATATGTGAGCCTATGTTAACCTGGGTGTTTTTTCAGCCAATAAGATGGTTGCAATAGCATGAAAGCCATCCACCAGATACATAAGCATCTTTTATGTAGGCATTCTGTTCCGTTAATCTGATGGCAACTAAACAGGACGGCTGCGTGTCTGAATGCACACTCTGGTTGCTCATCCGTAAAAGTTGCGCTGACAGTCTTGCTAGGTCAGACCTACTAACATTTCCATATAACTTCCAACATGGCACAAGTCTGAACTAAGCCATCACACTGACTGATAGACACGCACATGCAGCGATACTTTAGGGTGTGTGAAGTGATTTAAAGAAGGATTTTTCTACACATAACACACGTTTATCACGCACTAGTAAGACTGACGACTTTTACTGATAATTCTCAGGCAGCCGCCGTGTTTAGTTGCCGTGAGATTATCATAACAGAGTGCATGTGTGAAAGGGTATTACAGTGACAGAAACAGACTTAGAAGGCCGGCACACAAAAGATTCTGTTTGTACTATTTCGGATGCATACATGTTTGTACTCTTTTGTTGGTGTGTAGCATCTGCACACTTTTGCGGATGTACACAATATGGAAATTATGGCCTTCATTTAGGTCTGCGAGAATACTTGAGGCTTGTTTACATGTTTTTTGTCTTGTCTGTTCCAATAACATCAGAACACTGTCAGTGAAGCTAGTTCAAGTCCTGTATGTGATTCTTCCTTTGATGCCACAGCAAAACAAAGGTTAAAACCCTTGTGCAACCACAATAAGAACCAAGGGCTAAATACCATGCATGCATTTTCCTTTCTGTAGTTCTAACAGACTGCTCTGACAAAAAGCCCTGACTTTAATGGACACATGAAGATGGCAGTGTTATGTATTCCATGTGTAAAAGGGACTTTAAACTGTCTAAGTTTTCACAGCATGTCTTCTCTCAACAGATAAAAGCTTCCCCTCCACCAGTGTTGAGAATTCTGGTGTACATAAGGCTGCTTCCTTCAAGCCCAGCCCCATAATGGTGAAAGGTGAGTCCTGTAGCCATTCAGGCTATGTCTACACTAAAATTTAGGCTTTCAAAATGCATTTATGCATAATGTCCACACTGCTCCAGAGTTTTAGGACCACTTAAGCATACACTTTTGGAAATGCTTTTGATAGTGTGTTCTCCAGGGTTTTTCTTAGTCTGGACATTTTTTTGTTGTAAAACCCGATTTTAAAATGTAAAAATAGCCTCGGTCAGTATGTATGTATTCAGTGTGAGTCTGTTTGCTGTCAGGGCTGGCAGATACAGAGTGGCCAGGCAGGAATCAGACTCTGAAACACGGAGCGGTCACCTACTTCCTGGATGGAGCTCACACCATGCGCAGTATGCAGGCCTGTGTAAACTGGTTCAGAGAGACTGCAGCCCAGCATGAGAGGAATGCAAGGTGAATCTCACTCCCTAATGCCATGACACTCAGTGGGCTGTGAATGCCTAATATCTGTATCTATTTTTAGTATAGTTTTAATCGGTTAAATTATTTACTGCAGTTTATTTATTAAGGATTAATTATTAACATTCCTACTTCTGTGACTGCAAACACAACACACAGACTTTCAGTAACTATTTTGTTTGTCGAGGCTTGTTACAGATGACGGAAGTAACTCTCCTTGCAGCAACATGTTGCTACTTCTCTCACACAACAGGAGGGACTTGCTTCATAACAAACCCACTAGTCTGCGTCCCCACCTTCATTTGATGTGCAGTCAGACTGTGGCTCTTTAGATAAGTCAATGAATAGAAATCAGAGAGATGAAGATTAACATCAGAACATTACCACAGCACTGAATTTGAATGGCTCCAACCACATAGTGTTTTAATGTAAAGATTAAATCAAACTTTGGTCTCAGCTGTGAGCACCACTGAAAATAGGTGTAACACATAAGTATTTAAGTCTTCTGAAAACATCCACCAGTGTGTTCACTGTTATTTTAAACATTTAAACATGGTGATGAATTACCACATTTAATTAGACGATACTCTGTGTCATTGCAGAATTCTGCCTACATTTCAATAACAGAAAACCATTCCAGGCCCTAAATCACAGATCAGTTCCGGAGTCAGTGAGTCAGAGAAGTTGTCACCTGTTAAATTAGAAGGCCACATAAGTAAAATGTCTGTAGCACCAGGCTGTAGTCCAGCTGGCTGATCATCCATATTAGTTTTTCAAGATGTGAAATGGAATTAGGTGACCTGTTTGTTTCTGATACTTGAGCACCTTTGTGTAGCTTAATAACTGCTGTCTTTACTGTCACTATCCAAACGCTTGAGACGCTTGTTCAGGAAACAGTGATGTGAAACCCTGACATGCTTGTCTTGTAGTGGACCTGTGGCCAGAGTGTTGCTGTTTAACGCTACAGGAGAGAGAGACTCGGCTGCCATGCTGAAGTCACTGGTGGTGAGTACAACGGCTGTCAACCTTGCAGAGAATAATGTCACTGACTTTAAAACTATCCAGCAGAATGGTGTTGTGGTAATTGTATGTATGTATAAAGAAAATGTGGATATGATGCAGTGACATTTTGGTCTTACTGGAAAGATAAAAGTAAAAATACTTTGAATCTAATCTATTCGTTCCAGTTTTTCCCACCTTCAAAAATCCTCATCATTACTTGTTGATGTTTGCAAAGTGCCACATTTCGGTGTTTTAAGTCACAATCTGCTCTTCTTTCTTTTAGCCATGTCATTTCGACTTTGCTGTGTTCTGCCCAAACATCACTGAAGCCATTGCTTCTTGTAATGCAGGTGAGACACTGACCTTGTTGTTTGGTTGTAGAAGCTTGAATCAAACTCTGCCTCAAATGATTAAAGGACTGTACCACTGCTTTTACAATTTAAGATTTCCCAATTTTCCTGACAGCTAATTATCAAATCATACTTTAACTCTTAGATAGTGGTTGAGAATATTTCAAGGAATTCTTCAGTTCTTTATCACATTTGGAGAAATACATGAATATGGTTGTTTTCAAGGGTTGGCAAAAGTAGAAGTCTGTCATGTCTGTGCTTTAAAGACAAGGCTGGAGTCAGGATATGGTTAGTGTAGCATAGTATGGAGGCAGAGGGAAATAACAGTTTATATGACAACAGGCTGGTAAATGCTAAGTAAAGACTAAGTAAAGTTCTGCAGCCTTGAACTTCAAATGTGGTTGAAAAGTGGAATGTAGAAACCTGACATCAAAGGTGACACAATACAAATTTACTAATCTGTACGGGACCAAGTGTTGCATCCCTCCCATCTCTTTCTCCCCCATAATAAGACGATCAGTGATCAAGACATCAGTCTCAGAAGTTGAATTCACTAGTAATACTCAGTTTCATCATGTTTATATTGTAAGCATTAGCAACCATTAATATTTGAAACACAGTCTTGAGCATGTTTTGATCAAGAACCTGACACCAAGATAACATGAAAATGTTGCTAAATCCAAGTGTCTGATCAGATTAGTATATACATGTGTATGTGTATTTATATATTATGACTTTGTTCCTTTCATTCTGTCTCTTCTCAGACCAGCAGAACTTCAACGTGTCGGTTGAGAACATGCTGACTCGTTGCTTGGACAACGAGAGGAGCTGGCGCCTTCACAACAGTCTGGGGGATAACAAAGGCACACAGCTGCTCATTGAAGGTTCCTTGCCTCTGGTCCCTGAAAAGAAAGCAGACACCCTGGTCTTTCCCTGCATCCTCAGCGCCCTCCAGTGGATCACCCAGGGCAGGGATTCAGTGCTGGCAGACCCATCCAAGAGAGTCTCTCCAGTAAAACCCAGCGTCATGGCCAAAGCTGCTCCTCTCTGTGAAGCAGCTGAGATCCACGTGCTCATCACTGGAAGCCTCCATCTGGTAGGAGGGGTTCTCAAACACCTGGACCCAGCTTCTTCAAAGTGAACAGGTCCAATTGAAATATGTGAATTCAGACCATTTAAATAACAGATGGGTGGGTACTCTGCTTACATACATTCACCCGTCATGGGGAGAAATAATTTCTGTCAGTACAGATGATGTTTTAGTGCTATTAGCTGTTCAGACAGTGACTTTAGGACTTGAATGGGATTAGCTGCACCCAGCGATTGCTGTTGTCTTGGTAGGTTCTCTACTGTGACTGACACTAAGAGCCTGCTAATTTGGACCAAGGCAGCTCCAGTTTCACCCATAGCCTTACTGAGAAGCACACAGATGTGTGCAGCTCATGTCCTTAGTCTTACTTGAAGCCAAATGTGTTTACGTGAACTGCAGACAGTACATTCATGTACGCACCAATGTGAGCTGAGTTTGTCAGACTGAGAGCCTGTGTGTGTGCACCTCAGTTATTGCTGATGTCCTTTGGATGAACCTGAGTGGTGAGATGTCTATTACGTTATATTACATTTGTACAAAAAGTGCACAACAATAGATACCAATTGTGAGTTTTCTGGTTTTTACCATTTCTATTTGGATCACTTGACTCTTATCTTTCACACTTGTTTTTAAATGAAAACCATTTTGCACGCTTTCTACTTTTATGTTGTCACTACTCTTCAGTGTGCTTCATACACATGGTCTACTCATCTCTCATTGTAGATGTGTAAATATTTCTAAGGCTAGTGTTGGCATCAGATGAATTAATGGAACTGCCAATCAAATGCAGTGTAATCTGTTGTACACTGGAATTGTAGTCTTATTTAAATGGGCCTTAATGTAACTCTGCATTATCAGACGGTAATACATGCAGTTGTTGTATGTATGTCTATTGATGAGATACTGGACTTGCATTAAATGTTGTCATGACGATTTGTCCAGAGAATCTGACAGATGTCATCACCTTCACAAGAACCTCAGCCATGTCTGTTCAAAACCTGAGTTACAAAAACCAAATCAACATAATAAAATAAACCTATTCTAATACTCACAGAGACCCATCAAGCCATAAAATGGACCTACATGAAACTGTAAATTGTGAAGATATCATCTGATCAAATCTGAGGCCAGTTAAATAATATAGTTATTATGTCAGTCATTGTTTTGAACATTTCTTTGTCTCCCCTGTGTCAACCCAAACCTGATAGAGTGTGTTTAACAAGTGTAGACACAATCTATATTGTTCATTGTCATCAATAAATGTCTTTCCGAAATACAGCCTGTCAACTTTTGGAAAATATGTCGTGTTCACTATCCATCAGAGTGACTCCCAGAATCCCCCTTTAGCCGTGGACATCACCATCTTTATCCATGGGGGTGGTCTGATAGGCTGACCTCATGCTCCAGTACACATTCATACCCGTGGATCACAATACTTTAGTACGTCTGAGCAAGAAAGGTGTCTGGGAACAGGACCAGTAAAGTGTTAGGAAATACTAGGAGTTACATGTGATGCTGTCATGTTAAGTTGTCAAACCTGGCAATAAAAATCAGCTTAGGACTTCTGACTCGCACCACCTCACCAGAATCCACCAGGAGACACAGCACCGCCCATACAGCAGTTCTGCACATGAATGAAATACCAAAGGGAACTTTAAAAAGTTGAATAATGATAAAAATGTGATGTGAAATAGATCAGATATGTGTAGAGCGATGAGGAAACTAAACCTTCCTCATCGTTCTACACATACAGAATATTTCCATCGAGTTTTCTCCATTTTTTTTCTTCCATTTCAGATTTTACCAGCGTGCCTTTAATAATGTCACCTTGTTGCTGGAACAGTTTAATGGCACACAGCTGGAGAACCAGCACCATGGACTGGTCATCTCAATGGACCAATGCATGCCATGCAATATATATGTAATATTAGGATGAATAAATCTGTGTTCTTTTGTGCATAGAATTTCTATCAGTTCAGTTGAGATAGAGAGGAGAAGCAGAGTAGCAGTGTGCAGAGATTAGGTTTACAGAAAGTATTTAGACTGTGTGATGAGCTCACACAAAACCTCATTACAGAATTACACTTTGTAAATAGTGTCCGGCACCGTACATACAATATAAAGTACATAATGCAATGTCTGTTTCTTGCATTGTTTAAGAAACTGCTACATGTAATTTCAGGATCGAATCCTTGTTTACTACTTAAAGCTGGTAACAGTTTGTACATTGGTGCTGTGCCAGCTTGGCCTGAGTCTAAAGTCCTGGCAGATAGTTACTCCCACCCAGTCTGCCTCTGTCTCATAACACCTCCCTCCTGCTGCTGGGTGATGGCTACTCATTTTCCAATGGAAACCCAGTTTTCTATCTTGTTAACATGACCATATGTTGTTTTTTGTGTGGTTGCTGGATGTTCAGGCTTGTTGCCCTGCTACAGAGTGAATTTGGGATGATCAGACGTGATGGATAAGAATCGGTGTATATAAACACTGTATATAAACACAGATTTTTAAAGACTGCTATTGACTTTTAAGTTGTTTTGAAACTTGGTTTGTTTACTTTTTTCAATTAACACATTTTTGTAAACAAGCATGCATAGTAATTTTGCAGGATGCAGTTCTGAGTGTGTTTTTCTCATTTTTACTGCACAGGCATCTTGTCTCTGGTTCTGTCCCTCTAAAATATGTACATTTAGAAGACTTACACACTAGAGTATTTAGATTTTTGTACTGCTTTTCTAACTTACTGCTGCTTGGAGTAATTATTTGCTCTAAAAAACTGCATTTTACTGTTTTTGAAATGAAAATTGGAAGAAGAAAACTTCTACTTTACAACTAGGAGGAAACGTGAAATAACAGTAAGATTTTTAAGGTTTCTGAAGCACATAGTTTGTTTGGCTCGCTGAGTGATTGGCGTTTGCTTCTCCAATAGTATCAGAGAATACTGCACGGCCGCGGGACGCCCAACCAATGAGGCTCCGGTGGGCGGGGCTCCAGCCCAGCCAACGTAAGCGTTGTTAGTAGGAAGAAGAAGCCGATTCTGGAAGCCATTACGTTGCGCACATCAATTGAGTAAATCCTACTACTTTTGCGTACAATACGCACAATTACCTATCCTAAAGAGGCTTTTCTGCAATTATGGCATCGGTCGCCAAAAAGAGAAAAATGAATTTCTCGGAAAGAGAGGTGGAAATTATAGTAGAAGAAATAGAGAAACAAAAGCACACACTGGTTAACCACTTCAATGCTGGAGTCACCCACATGGCAAAGAATAACGCGTGGGTGGACATCCTGAAAAAGGTGAACGCTGTCACCACCTGTCCCAGAGAGTTGCCCGAGGTGAAAAAGAAGTGGTCGGACATGAAGACCGAGGTCCGGCGGAAAGTGGCCCAGGCGCGGGCAGCGATAGAGGCGACGTCCGCCGACTGCACTCCAGTTCCCGTCATCCTCACTGCCATGCAGCAGAGGATCTGTAACCTCCTGGGGGAGGCCACCATCATCAGCTTACCGGCCGGAGACTCGGATGCTGAGATAACTTTACCTGTCACGGTGAACGCCGCCGCCACCGTCACACTCACAGAGGGTAAGCTGATAAAAGTTTCCAGCGTGAACCCGCAGCAGGAGAAAGGCTACTATAGGGGATGTGAGCTGCTGCTGCTGCAACAAAGTTCAGATTGTAGCCTCTATGGACTCATCCTCAGAGTTCAAAGTGAGGAGAGGCTCTGTCCATTGTAAGTGGACACTGCACATCAGGGGAGCACAGATTACAGTGAAGGTAAAGGAGGTCTGAGGAGATTTTAAAGGTCCCCCATCATACCATTTTATAATAAGCTGAATGTGGCTGTCACATGTCCATAGAGTGTACTTCCAGTTTCAGCCCAAAGTACAGCCTAGATGTTAATTCTACAGTGGCTACAGTAGACATGCTTTGAGCCTTGTTCCAAATGGGCTGCTTCATTATTCATTCTGTAATTACAGGTATCTTGAATTAGAGTTTTGATTGGGCAAAATGACAGATAATTATGTTGACGTCAGAAGCTATGGGAAGTAGGAGGTGAATGCTTTCAAGCATTATGTGACACTGCAACCGTTCCAGCCTATAACAAGCTTTTTTACGGCCGCATCAGAGCAGTCTCAGGTTGAAGTTTCAGAGCATTTCAACCACAAGTCTTTAATGAACAAAGCTTTCATCATATTTTGTCTGTATTTTGCAGCTCTTCCAGCAGGTCCTGGGACAGTCTGTGATGATGCCAAACCGCTGAATGGTAAGTTTTAATTTTTATTTTTATTTTCATTTGGCAAAATGCTTTTCTTTTCTTTTTTCCTCATACATACATGGAATTGTACAAATTTCACATTCAGAGCTGCCAGAGATTATATTAGATTTTCTGGTCAGTATTAACAGTGACAGCAGATATCTAAGTCCTGTTTGTGTTCTATTAAGAAATTACAGAAGAGGATGTTTCTCTGTGGAAGTAAAGATGTTGGGGATAGAGACAGCCCAGGTCTTTTTGGGGCCACATGCAGAATACCACACCGATTTTTAGTGTTGAAGTGTCAAGAATGAGAACCACTGAAAAGTCTTGACGCATTCAGTCGACAGGTTGTGGTTAAAAAAATAAAGTGAAAGTAGTGTTTCAGTACAGTTGCCTACTCATGGATGGTACATATACATACATATATATATATAATGAAACAATGTAGCAAAGCATTTTGATTTAAAAAATAACCCTCTTAAACTAGCTTCTGTATTTATTTATTTAGCCTTTATTTAACCAGGTGAGTCCCACTGAGATTGCAGATCTCTTTTTCAAAGGAGCCCTGCAAAAGAGGGCAGCAGCACCAAAGTGCAGAGAACATTAAAACACATACATGATAAAACAGACAGTAACAACTTGCAGAAAAAAAATCATAATTGACTAAGAAGGAAAGCAGTTGCAGACTCCAATGGAATCTGCCTCCATACCCTTCACCACATTTTTAAAATCAGGATCAGCTTTTGAAGCTGTAGTTCAGTCTGCAGGTGATTCCAGGCTGCAGGGCTGGAGAACATAAAGGCCTGTTTACCAAGTTCAGTGCCAACCTTAGGGACAGTCAATGAAAGGATGTCATTCGAGCGCAGACAATAATTACTGCTTCAACATGAAATAGACCCACAAAGGTAAGAGAGGAGCACACCAAGGATGGATTTATGAATAAAAGTATACCAATGTGTGAGTGTGTCATATAAGGTACAATGGTGAGTGAGAGCTTTGCAGCCTGTGATAAACCTCAAAGAACCATAGTACACAGTGTCCAGGCAATGCAAGCACTGAGCAGGGGCGCGCATATACAGCAGATCATCATAGTCAAGCAGAGGGAGGAACGTAGCCTCAACCAGTTTTTCCCTGACAGCATAGGAAAACCAGGATTTATTTATAAAATAAAAACCTAGTTTAAGCTTAAGCTTCTTTACTAGGGTTCAACCTGAGGTCTAGAAGTTAAATGTTCATCAGTTTAAGTACCTAGATGCTCTTTAAATGGTGGGCTTAAAGTTGAAGTCTACTAGCTTGTAGGTTTGCCTCCTAGTAAGTTAGGTGACTTTTACGAATATGAAACCTCTATGGATTTAAAAATCGTAGTATTAAAATTACATCGTTTGCTTTTAGAGACATTATTTCAACTGTCTGATAGACCTGTCCTTCATGATGGTGGTCTGAAGGTCTGAAGATGTTCACAAATGCAGAATCGGTTCTGGTCTTTTTTGGCTAACCTAACATTTAGCCATCCAGCGTGTTTTTACCAAAAAAAAAAAAGAGGTTGAGAGCTGAAGAGTTAAATTGCGCTGTGTAGGATGTGAAGCACAGACCACGATGACCCATCATTGGACAGTGGATATAAACTGCAAATAAGAACATTTTACATTAGACCAGCATGTACTTGTTGTCTGTGTCTGTATCCATAACTGGCTCATGTAACTCTGTTGGACTGAAGTAAATATTTGAAATTAGATGCTAAAAGCCTGCTGCTAATAAGGTACAATCCCAACCATCTTCCGTTGTTTCTTCTGGCATACATTCATTTAAAAAAGGAAGTCACTGTCTTGTTCCATTTTTTGTTGATGCTGCAGTGCTGTTTGGATTGCAGTTGATTTTGTTGTTACAATACTAAGTGGCCTCTGAGAAAAATTGTCAACAAGTTGAGTGGTGACGCAGTATCCAGTTCTCTTTACGTTGTTTACAAGAAAGTTTGCTACCTCCCTGCCTTTTTGACACACAGTGTGAACTTTGTGCATGTGCACAAGATAAACGAAATAGACGCCCACTCATAGAAAGTAAGTGGCTCCGCTCCTGTGAACAGCTCTTGAAACATGTCATGTGAGGAGGAGAAGGATGAAGAAGAGAAGGCAGCACAGTTTTGTCAGAGTAGCCTCGCACAGGAGGATAAGAGTCCTCCACGTCTGCCTGTCTTAGACTCCGTAGAACAGGAAGACCCAGGCTCGTGGAGCAGGAGCTACCTAAGTGGAGGTCGGCCTCAAGGCCTACCAAGAAAACACCAGGAGGCTTTGTTTGATCCTCTGAGCCCCAGAGCAGTTTCTGGAGTCAACATGTACAACATTTTTCAAGTGCCTGTCTGAATGGCATGTGACAGACGAGTAGTTCAAGGACAGACGGAAGATTGAAAATTTTATGTTTTTACAGGTTCTGGCTTTGAGAATTCTGCTGATTCTTAAAACATGTCTTCCAAACCTGCCAGTAGGTTTTGGGTAACAGACGGGTAGAAGATTATGTGTAAAAGGTGAATATTCCCTGAGGCTGGACTGAACAGAAGATACGCCCTGTGCCTCTCCATCATCTTCAGAGTCCCAGTCAGTCAGTCAGTCAGTCAGAGGGTCTTGGCAAGTTAGCAGTTGAACTTGCTCTTTACCCTTGTTTGCAGTGGGGCATGATATGGAGGAATTATTGCCAATGATGGCTGATGCAGAGGTACCATCATCCATGAGCTACAATTATGAGGTAGCTCAGTGTGAATAATCATGGCAGAGGGAACAGAACAGGCGCTGCAGGGCTGCTGGAGGTCAGAGGTGGGAAACTCAAAACTTAAAATTAGTGATGTGTTCACAGAGATGTTGACAGTATATTGTCATGATGAATTAATATGCTTATTCATGACCATCCAAACCTTGCGAGACGCTGCTTAGTGTTCAGACAACCAAAAAAAATCAGGGTTCTTCAGCTGAGTGATTAATCGTCATGTCACTGGAAATTTACACAAACTCAAGACAAACATAAATGCTGTTTTTTTTCAGTAGCCAGATGCAGGGTAGCGGCTCTGAACCGACCCTTCCATTGCTTCTTTTGGATCTTCTTAGTTTTTTTAATGAGTTTATTATACAAGCAATTTACTGCTAGCATGTATATCTGAGAGAAAGTATGTATTTACCAAGGGTAACTGAACTTTTGATTTTGATTTGTAGATCCCAACCATAACTTACAGACTGTTTGGCTGCAGTGACTCATGACTAAAACAACTTGTTCTGTGGTGTTTCCAGCTGAAACAACGTACCACACCCTGGAGGATGGAGGCGTGGTGGAGTACTGCACAACCACTGTGAGCGACTCCACTCCCACTGTGGTGGCCGCTGTTGAGGCTCCGGTGGAGATGCTGGCCTCGTCCTCCGCCTCTCCACCTCCGCCTCAGAGTCAGGCCAAACCCCAGGAGCTTAAGAGCCGCATCGCCCTTAACTCCGCCCGCCTGCTGCAGGAGCAGAGAGTTACCAATGTCCACATCCGGCAGATCGCCCAGCACCTAGAGGGCCAGAACGAGCTGCTGCAGATGATGCGACGCTCCCAGGAAGCTCAGGCATTTGCCCAGGAAAGGCAGGCCCAGGCCCTGGAGGGGACCCAAGCTGCCCTGCTGGCTTTAGTGCAGATGCTCAGACCAGCCCTCAAAGACCTACGCAAATTCCTGCAGAGCGGGACTGAGGTGGCAAACCCCAGCAGCTCAGTAGCAGGAGCACCAGCTGAGGGTGCAGGAACAGAGGAGCAGAGCAGGCCCAAAACACCACCGCCTCCTCCACAGCAAGCTGAGGAGACGCAATAGACACTGTATGCGTGGGTGTGTGCGTGTGTGCGCATGTGTGTGTGTGTGTGTGTGTGTGTGTGTGTGTGTGTGTGTGTGTGTGTGGGCCACTGAGTCCATGTACAGACTTCAGAGACGCGTCAAGAGATGCCTTAGGAGAACATGTATGTTTGATGATTTGGAAAAACAAAACCAGTGGGGAGGGTATTTTGAGAACACTCTTTTTGCTGTCTGGCAGAGAGATTATGCTTATTTAATACGCTGGATCTGATATTGTGATGCTTTTAATGCAAATATGCCAGAGTTTATCACCCTGATGTGGCTTGAACATTGAACTCTTTAAGTCATCTGTAGTTTCCTTGGAATGAACAAGAAGAGGTTTTCTTTTTTCAGACCAGAACCACAATCAGCTGGTTTCGTCACCAAGCGTGTGCTGTGGCCAGCATGTCCTCAGAACTGAATCAGATTTAAGGAAAAGTCCGCAGCCTGTATGGGATCACAGGCTGCTGACACTAATGATCAACCAGCAGAGGTCAGTGTGTGCTAACAAGTTCTAAGGCGCGTCAGCAGTGTTATTTGTGGTGATTTGTAAGGTGGGAGAACATCTGTTGGTTAAATGAAATACAGTGCTTCTTAATGTATAATTTTTACACACTCCAGATCACACAGATGTTAAACAATAATGTATGAAAGACTGAATGCAGGGTCACAAAACATTTATTTTTCCACTGTAAAAACCAACTAAATTAAAACACCCTCTGCCAACATCGACCTGAACACATCTCTTTCACTTCTGCTGATGAGTTTCCTTCAGTCACAGTACAGTTTTTTGATACGCTTCCATTACAGTTTAGAATCCATCTTGTGCTTTCTCTTAAATAATAAAAAGAATAGTAAGACAGGTTGAATTGAAATAAATGGCAGGGAGATCCCATATGTGAGGGTGAGCAGAGCCTTGAAGGTAAAAAGATGTTCTGACCAGAGTGTGTGGACATGTAGGAACAGTTGGTGATGAGTGTTAAAAAAGAAGGCGGGGCCTTGGAGCTTCTGGGAATGATATCCCATAGATGCTCAGTTGGAGTAAGATCTGAGGAATTTGGAGGACAAGCCACAATGTTGGCAGGGAGCAGTATCCTGCTGAAAGAGGCCATCAGTAAACACCACTGCCATTACGTAGTGTGCAACAATGTGTAGGTGGTACGTGTTGAAGTAACACTAACGTACATGCAGGACATCACACTGCCTCCACTGGCTCAACTTCTTCTCATAGTACATCCTGCTGCTGTATCTTCTCCAGGTAAAAACACACCTCACCATCCCCATAATGGAGAAGACAATGAGACTGATCAGTCCAGGCCACCTTCTTCCATTGCTTTGCTTCATAGTCCAGGTCTGACACTCACCTGTTCACTTTCTGTAGTGGATAGGGGTCAGTCTGGGCCAGCCTTTACTCCCCATGAATATCAGTGAGCCTTGGGCACCCATATCTCTGTCACTGCTTCACCAGTTGTTCTTCCTTCACCGCTTTCCCAGGTACTAACCACTGCAAACCGGAAAAAACCATACTACCTGGTGTTTTGCAGATACTCTGATCCAGTCATCACAGTGTGGTCCTTGTCCAGGTCCTTCAGATCCTCGCTCTGCACATTTTTCCTACTTTCAACACATAAACTTCAACTGTTCACTCTGACTGTTCACTTACTACCTGACACATCCCATCATTTGACAGGTGCCACTGTCACGAGATAATCAATGTTATTCACTTCGCCTGTCAGTCGTTGTACTACTGTAGCTGATCGGTGTTCATCAGACTAAAAACTTTAAGGTTATTTCTGCAATCTTTTAACAGCATGGTAAATCAAAGGGATTTTACTTTGACCTTTGACAGAAAAAACATTAAAGGTCCTCAAAACCATTTTTCTTAGAAATCCTCTTATACATGACAGCGTTGCTCTACCTCTGCTGGACATGTAAAAACTATTTTTTAACAAATTTAAAAAGTGACATGTTGTGATTTTAGCTTAGTGTAGAGTTCTGCCCTCCAGTGGCCCAAAATCAATTACTCATACTCTTGCTTTGATCCTTTGACCATACGGTGTGATTGTGACAAATTAGACTAATGTGAATACCTTGTGGCATGTGTTCTTTCCCACTAACCACATTGTAACCACGTTGCTCAGACTCTGTGTCCAGTCATAAAGCTCTTCTGCCAACAATTAGATGACCACTTCAAGTCATTTTTGAGTGGAAATGAACAGAAGTAAGTAAAATCCTCATGGACACATTAAAATAGCTTTTCCTCAAATGTTAATGCACTCTTTACTTTCTATTCAGTGCACTTAAACAGTCATAGAAAGTAGTTATTTAACTGTGGGAGGTGCAGTCCCCTTCTATGGAAGCCCTAAATGGCCATGTTTAACTTAATTTTTATCTCAAAAAAATGAGATAATTTTGTCATTATCACGGGATAACAACAAAATTATCTCATTTTCTCGATAAAATAGTTTTTCTTGTTATAACGAGTTAATTTTTGGGTGAGGTAAAAAGCAAAACCAACCCGTCAGATCAGAAGCTGCTCTACTGTCGCTGTACACTCTAATGAGGTAAGTTAAGCCTGTTCATGTGTTTGTTTGTACTTTTGCAAGTCTGCAAAAGTATTTTCTCGTTATAACGAGAAAATTTTGTCGTTATCACAACATAACGGATTTTTTAAAATCTCATGATAGTGACAAAATTATCTCGTTATAACGAGAAAATGGAGGAGAATTATCTTGTTTTCTAGAGAAAACAGTGTGAAAAAATATGTTGGACCATGGCCGTTTAGGACTTCCGTACTGTAGAAACCAATCACTGTTCACTTTTACTCACTTTTTTGACTGACTGCAGTGATGTAAGTCCATGGAACTCTTACATACCATTTTAATAAGACAGACTGTTGTTTTTGATATACTTTTTGGATCTATACCTCCAACAGACAAACTGTTTACGGCTAGGAGAAGCCATCCTAAATAGGGAGGGGGCTTGAGCCTTTCCCAGCTGACATCAAGCGGAAGGCAGAGTACATCTGGATATCCCAGTCACACTTCCCATGTGTTACGCACTCCACAGAATAATGTCTGGGCTCCACAGAGAAATTAATTGTATTAGCATCAATCTTTTTGAGGCTTTTGCAAGGACATTATGTTCAACCAACACGGAGGAATTACCTTCTCCTCTAATGTTCAAGATATTGTAAATTTACCACCTACTGAATGATGTTTTTGAGTTGATTACTCATTAAAATAAGTTTTTCCAGCTAGTATTTTCATGTTATTAAAAGAACATTTTCATTCCCATATTTATGAGCTCAAATTTTTACGGTGGCAATTTTTCTAATGTTAACTACATAGAAGAGGAAACCTGAAATCCTGAACTATCAGTCCAATTTTATTAAATGACCTCAACTTAAGTGTAGTTTAAAATCAACTGATGCAGAAGTTTGGAACTTTTTTCTTTCTGTCTGTCTTTTTTATTTATTTATCTTGCAGCCGTACATTCGATTAAAGTGGGACTGGGTCATCTGAATGACTTTTTAGGAAGGCAGGATTCTACTGAACTGTTCTACTAAATGAATAGACTAGTTCAGCATTGGTAGTACCAATACACTAAAAACTAGAAAAGCCCTCATAGAGCTCATACCTCTGCCAAGGAGCTTCAGTCCACCCTCAACACAATCTCCCAATTCACATATGTTGTATGGAACGTTACAGATACAAATGTAATTACATACAGTTCAAATGTCCTACTGACAATGCGGCCTTCACCCCATCCGACTGAATGAACAGGTGCGGCCTCTAGCGCGGCAGCTCCTAACAGCCTCCCAGCTTCTTAGACAACCGGAGATAAGAATGCCGGCCTAACTGTGCGTATGTCGCTCAGGAAGGAAAGAGAACTCCGCCATTGGGCTGTCTGTGCGTGGAGCCCCAAAATCTCATGTGGTTACAGGGGGTTACCCCAAAAACAAGAGTGCCCTCTGGTGGCTTTTAGAGTTAACCGCATTTAATTGTTCACCAGGTTACGCTTACACTAAAAAAATTTCCTGGATCCAGACGGTGATCCGGATCAGTCCCAAAATTTCATCATTTGTTCCTTGTCCCATTTCACACATTTTCCTGAAAATTTCATCCAAATCTGTCCATTACTTTTTGAGTTATTTTGCACACAAACAAACAAACCAACGCCGGCCATCACATAACCTCCTTGGCGGAGTTAATAATGTTGGCCTTCAACCAGAAACATTACAACAGTTATGACAGCCTCTAATAACATTATGTTCAACCATTAGCATTTCCTCTATAATCAAATGTACTTTTAATTAATAAACCTAATCTTCTAAAATAGAAATCTGAAAAACACAGAAGACGGGCCTTAAAATCCTGAAGTCAAAGTGAGGAGAAAAAAATGTAGTCATCAAGTCAGTTTAATTAAATTAACCTGAATTTACACTGTAAGTCTGGATAAGTCGAGTTTACTTTAAAAAAATTGAGGCAAGTGATGGCACTTAAATGATTTGAGTAATGATCAACTAATTAATTGGTTTAAGTAGGTTCAACTTTAATGCTAAAAGTATTGGACTTAAACTATTAAGTAGAAAACGCTAAAAGACAGGTTATTTGTACTTTAAATCTGTTGTAAAATCAACCCCAATATTCAACCATTCAATTCAGCATTTTAAGTTACAATGACTAATTTTCTCAATGGCAATCAGATTTATTTATCATTGATTAAACAACTTTTTAAAGTTAATCAAACTCAAAATCCTATTTCTGAGCAAAATAGTTATTTGGGGTAATAAAAGCATTTAATGAACAAGAGCAATCATAAATTCGGCCCATAGTAGGTTACATTAAGGGATAAAATGACATGATATGAATGCATTCCAAATAAATACGTGCATCTCCGTGATTCAGCACGAATCCATGGTAATAAACAGAACCAAGTCCCTCTGCGGTTTCATATGTCGTTTGATTTTTCCGCCTTCCTCCCACTCCTGCGCGCACACTTTGCGGACGGTCCCTAAACCGTCCCCGTGAGACGTTCAAGGAGCCGCTTTCGCTCTGACGGACTCACTCCAAAGTCTCTGCTGCGGAGCGGAAAGTTGCTGAAGATGCGTAGAAGCTGAGGAGCCGTGAGAAGGAAGCCAGACCCCGCTCCTGTCCAGCGGCGGGCAGCTGTTCGGTCCGGTTGCTTGGCGGACATGAGGAGCGGAGCAGCGGTGAGCTTTGTGCGGGAGCAGAGGGAGCACCCAGGGCTGTGGGTGTCTGCGTGGCAGCTGTGTGCTCTGGGAGAGTCTGTCCATGTTCTAGAGAGGACAAGCAGCCGCACGGAGTTTCAGACAGCGTTCAAAACTATTTAAAAACGCACAATTCAATGGGTTGTGAACATTTGTAGGAGGTGTTGTTATTTATTTGCGATGTGGGGAAGAGTAAATAAACGCACCACATGATCTACACAGCTGTCACTGCTGCAGAAACCTCAACGAGTTGATCCGGTTGTATAACTCCGACGTGTGTGCCTTTCTTTTCAATTTCAGGTCCAAACAGCACTTCAGAAATGATTAACCTGGAAGCAAAGAAGGATTTCCACCCTTCACTGTGAAGCCAAACACACTGGGCTGTATTTCTCCTGCTCTTTCCTGCTCTCATTCATTGGAGTTCATCCCACCATGAGCACCCTCCAGCAGCTGGGGACCATGTCCTTCCTAATGAAAAAGAAGAAGTTCAAGTTTCAAGTGCATTTTACATTGGAGGAGCTGACAGCAGTGCCTTTTGTCAATGGAGTGCTTTTCTGCAAGATCCGGCTCATTGATGGTGGGGACTTTGCCAGCGTATCGTCCAGGTGAGCAGAACAACTTCCTCATTGTAGCCCACTGAAACCTCTGCTGCAGACAGTGTTGACACTGACGTTGCCTTCACTGATGTTACAAGGCAACATCTGACACTTTGCTGTTTCCTGCTGTGTTTAATTCAGCTGTGTTTGTTGTCAGTTTTCCGCCTCAGATGAGGGAGTGTGCTGGATGGTGACAGCAGCATGACTGGCACGTCTTGCAGTTTAACCTTTAGCACACCATGTGTTGCTTCACCCCTGTGTCTCCTGGGAAAACTGCCTTCGTGCTGTTTCTCCAGCTCCACCCTGATGTACGTTCACACTGGGATTTGGCCAGCGTTAACACACCCTTCAGCTGCTCTGTGGGAGTATGTGGAGGTTGGCTGGCTTGTTGAAGGGCTCCTGGGCAGAGCTGTTTAGGGAGTCTGGAGCTCAAGTCACTCACTGTGCTGCTATGGAGTCAGGCTTCTCTCAGGGACGGTTCGCTAAAACCACACAAACATCTTTGCCAGAAAGTAGTTCCAGTGGGAGCTGTTCACAGGGAGGCCTGTGGATTATTCAGAAAAAGGCTGGGCAGTACAGCTATTTATTTCTCATACTTAGAATTTTCATTTTGCCTATAAGATTTTGTTGTTGTTTGTCTCTCCGTCAGTGTTGCCAGTCAAACACACAATAATAATAATAATCATAATAATAAAGGTGACAGCAGCTGATGACAATAAATAAGAACAAAGAAAGCACTTATGCTACTTTAGTAGGTAGGTAGCTGCAGCCCCAATTATAATTTCACAAAGAGCGGCAGTTACAAATGCTGATGAAGTCCTGTTTTAATTAACTGCCATTGTGTGAATATTTAGAGTTCACTCAGCTTGATGCGCTGAGGTCACGTGTCTTTATGAGGGTCCACAAATGTTGTCATCCGCCCAAGTCTGCAACCCTACGTCTGCGTGCAGCCCAAAGTTTAAGTCCATGCAGCAATGAGGCCACAAGGGTGATTATGCACATGCTCAGTAGTAACAGTGGGATGCGCGTGCACAACAAGTTGATATGACCTACTGTGCATTTATAGAGTGGAGTTCTCCAGACTGTGGACTGCTGTGGAAAGGAAGACTAGCAGAGAAATGGTTATTCTCACTTGTAGACAGAGCTGGTAGAGCTGCAGACATTCAAGGAGTTGCAGTTGTTGTTATTACACTATTTGTCTGCAGGAGTTCCCTTGTTAGACTGCTCACTAAGTCTGTTTTTGTTGGACTTTGGCACATTTTGCATGTATTAATACGCCAACTTCTTTTGCAATAATTTAGCATTTTTTCACCATTTTCTTTTATACAAATATTTAAATTGTAGATCACAACAGGAGCTTGGAAATGCACCTAGGGATTTGGAAGCTGTTAGCTTTTGCAAAGTCAAACCTATATGTAGAGTTTGCATAAAGTCAGCCTAAAACTGACAGCAGGACAAATCTGTTGAGACTCAAACAGCAGTGAAGTTAAAGCAGCACATGTCCTCGTCTTCAGATCTAAATGCTAGGACTGTCTCACATCCAAGCTAAACAATGTGAACACTAACATCACTGTCCAGTGTTGCCACCTTCCAGTGGCACTGCAGTCTCTGGGGCTTATGGGAAATTGTGTTTAAAATATTAAAAAAATATTTGATTATTTTTCAAAAAACTGTCATCCTTATCCCAGTGCATGAAGCGACACACATGACCTATATTCAGGGTATACTGAGGTAAAGACCTTACAATGTTATGTTATAGGAGGACACACAACAAATGTAAACAATTGTCTTTGAGCAGCTCTTATTAGGAAGAGATCTCCAGTAGAACCAGGCTCAGGGAGCGCAGCCGTTTGCCTCAACTGGTCAGGGTGAGGGTAAAGGGGCAGGAGAACACAGACTGACAACAAACAAAAAGAACAAACAACACTGGGCAGGTTGGTGAGGACACTAACTGCAGATTAATAACATGTAGCTCCCAGTAACTGTCACATTGTTTAGTGTCAGTTTAGTGACTGTGAGGCCATCAAACGTGATGGTTGACGAAGGAGACAGGAGCTAGGAAGATGTCAAGAGATGTTGAGCAACAGGGCACATCTTTCTCTTTCACGTTAGAGTATCACGTCAATGGTATCACGGATATGTTGTGGGAGTGAGTTCCAAAGGGAGGGAGCGGCTGGGAACTGCGAACGGGGACCTATTATGGGAATATTGGATTTGGCACAGTTAAGCTAGAGAAAATTTGTTTGCATCTAGAGGCTGGTATCAGAAAGACAGTTTTAGAGAGTAGAATGTGACTAAGGGGTTGATAGATTTAGTGGATATGTAGAGTTGGATGTCATCGGCGTAACAGTGAAAACGGAGATCATAGCTATGGATAATCTGACCGAGGGGGAGGAGGTAGAGGATGAAGAGGGGAGGACCAAGCACCGAGCCCTGAGGGACGCCTTGGGACAAAGGGACAGTAGAAGAGGAGCAGTTGCTGATAAAAATGAGTCTGTGTCCGGTCTGTGTTTATGCTAAGCTAGCCTCGTCACTGCACTGCTTCAACTCTGCACTCTGCACTGAAATGCCACCTCTAAAAGTGGATTCTCATATCATAGTGACATGAAAGGAAACCGGTGGCTGCCTGAGCAGTTATTGAAAGCTGTGTTACTTAAAATATAAAAAACGCTGGTATAGTCCTCTAATAGAAACCTTTATTCATAACAGCACAGAAGGAGAGGAAATAAACAGCTGAAAGACTGAACACTCTTCTCATGAGCAGCACCTCCGTCACCTGTAGCCTTTAACCTGCACACAGGAGCAGTCAGGAGGCTCCCGCATGACGATCAGCAGTTCAGACCGATAACAGAGCGAGGCCGATCAAAACCCTGTAAAGTAATCGCTAAAATCTGTAAGTCAGTGCTGAAGTGAACAGTAAACTAACAGAGTCAGCAAATTTACCTGCATGCAAATACGTCAGCTACAGTGAGTGCAGGTGTTCATGGTGGTCACCTGACTTCCCTATGAAATGTTTCCAGTGAATACCTGGACAAATGTGCAGGGAGTTAGTGTGTTTCTCATTATTTGTACAGCTTTAATACTGCCACAGGCATGGAACACGATAGGTAAGAGAGTACAGAGAGTATCAGGAGAAAAAGGTTGCAGCACAAAAAGAAATGTAAATGTAAAAAAGTAAGCGGTACGTATTTGTTTTAAGACACTCTACAGACACACAAACACAAATTTTGCCTAGAGGCTGTTTGGAATGACGTTAGCCCGAGGTACGCAGTATTGTTTGACTCTAGATTCATAAATTAGACCATCATTTTTATAAATCAACCAAAAACCTAAACGTCTCACAGACTATAAAGGAAAGTTAGACCTCAAAGTTACTTGAATGACAAAGGTAATAATAAAATACTTAAATTCAGGAGTAAGACTTAAATTCTATTTGGGACATTTAGTTCTGCACAACACGACAATTTTTCCTATTTTTCATTTCTGTTTTATATTATACTTTATTTCACACCTTTTATATTTACTCGTGTTTCTTTTATATCATGTCGTAATGCCTTGATGTCTCATGTGAAGCATCTGGTGCTGCCTTGCTGCTGAACGGTGCTATACAGATAATCATGCGCTGCCTGTAGGAAGTGTGCACAGACAGCACAAGCAAAACAACCCAAGTACAAGAGCCATTTGCTCACAAACAGCCCATCCTTTCTTCTTTGGCTCAAAGTGAAATGCTATCTTTTTGCACTGGGCCTGACAGAGTCATGATATGTCCATCTGCTGCCAACAGCAAAGTCAGATTTAACAGTGAGGGCAGGAACACATTCCTCTCACATACATAATGCAACAGAACACAGGCGTCGCCCACAACATCAGGCGCTGTTGCACAATGAACAAACAACTGGAGAGAGATTTAGCAAAGCCCTCCAGCTCCAAGCGCCTGATTTTATCAGCTGGATCCTTCACAGTGTAGAACACCTTCAGGTATTTGTCAGGAGCCCACAAGGTTCTTAATATAAGACCAAGTCATGCCTTTTTTTAGTATTTCTACAAACATTGAAGGCACAAAGCCTCAAAAGAAATAAAACACTTTCTGCAAGCACACTTTCAGGTTCACTGGTTCTGACCCAGACTAAGTAAGCTGCCTATAATACCAGCATAACAGTGAACTGCACTTATTTACCTTTTATTTCTACGTTGATTCATGTCCTGCACCTAAGCAGCTATTCAACCATTGAATTAGACCACACACAGCCTAATGCTGGACATATTGAATATATCCTCTAGGCTGTTGGCTAAAATCCAGCAAGTAGTTTTCATAGCTTAGAATGAAACTGAAAGCACTGTGCAAGAAAAAAACCAAGAAAATCCACCTGTGAGCTCTAAAACTCACAGATATAACACGTAATGGAGCTACTAATTCATTAGTTTGCATCCCATTTGTTTAATCCGTACAAAAACACAGCTGTAAAACAAAGAAGTTCAGACTTTATGAGCAGTTATGTTCTGGATGTATGTCTTGGCCGGAGCAGTTCTAGATCTTGTGATCAGACCTTTGGACAGATGCTTGAACTAGATGAATTGCCTGCTGCCTTTAGCTCTATATTTAGCACACAAACAACACACAAAGTGATCAAGCATATTTTTCAAAATGTCTACCCATTCCTTTAAATTGTCAAATACATAACATCTGGTTTGAGCTATTTGAGGACATTCTTGTTCATAGTACAACTCTGAAGATGATGAATGTAGTGTGGATCACCATGGAATGCACAGTGTCTATTGTTGGTTGCTAATCATTTGGAGGCTCCGCCGAACAAACAGATCAGGATTGGGCTGATGTTTAGGGTGGTTTTTTGATTGTTTTTGCTTTTGACTCAGTTTTCTTGGCTAGTGTAGGTGTAGATTCTGGCAGAGAATGTTTATCCTCTACCAGTTTACGTTTAAGTTTTATATTAGTGACAGACTGTGTCTGTGGTGGCTATGACCATCCTGGCCCCCCTTCAACTCCACTTCTGCTAATGGCCATACCAGTGTTGTCAGTAGGCCGGTCCATTCAGGCTGACACATCCCAAAACTAATTTTGCTATGAAATTTGGTCCTTTCTTTGCACAGACATACAGACAGCAGCTAATCACTGAGATGTGGTGCAGTATTCAGTAGTTTTTAGGGATTTTATTGTTGTAGCTGGTCTTCTTGCTGTAGCGTGGTTTGCATGGCCCCTACAGTGTGACTAAGTGTGGCGAACAACTTGCAGTGGTTTGGTTTGGCTTTAAACTGGGGAGAACTCAGTAGCAGCTCAGAAGCTGTTTCTAGTTGCAGCATTGCTCTCCAAAAGGGAAGTGTAACCAGTCTGGTGTTCTGGTCTCTGACCAGTGAGTCTGCTCAGAGTCTGCTGTGACTGGAAATAGTCCCTTTCTGCTTTCACTGTTCCGTGTCAGGTGTGCTTGAAAAGATCTAACTTTGAATATTCTACAAATACACCATACAGTGTTACAATCTGGATCAAACATAGTCACTTATCCTAATTGTTGTCCATAGATGTTATAAACCACATATGATATAAAACATGATTTTCAGAATTAACAGTGGACAAATACTCTGGGTTACAGACATCAGTCCTTGGACGGCCTCTACAATTCCCCTTTTTCTGTTCTCAGAACTGCATTTCTCTTTTAGAAAGCTAGATCAGGTTTTGTTAATTTTGCATCATATTAATCCTGTTAACGAAACAAGAAATGCTGTAGACTTTTAACAATCCACTGGTAACCTAAAAACTCAACTCCTGCAACACAGTCTACTCCTCCTTCTATTCCTAACGCAAACATGGATAATGCTCTGATCAGTGTTCATTCTCTATGACCGTTTTTAAAAGTACCAGAAGCTGTAGCTCTAAATAATTCAAGAAGGGAGACACTGACTCAGTGTTTGCTCCACTGTGACCAACACACTGGGTTTGTTATGAGCCTCATGGTGTGTGTGTGTGCGTGTGCGTGTGCGTGTGCGTGTGTGTGTGTGTGTGTGTGTGTGTGCGTGTATAGGTGTTTGTTTTCCAGCTAGCACCCTCCTCAGGTCAGAATGGTAATTTGTTCAGCGTAGTGATCAAGCTGTATTTTATATTTAGTGCTAATTAAAACTTAAGATACTGAGCATAGAAAGCATTATGCTTGCTTTGCAGTAGCTTTCTTATTGTGGTATATAAGTAAGTATGATATCATTTAGCCCAAGGCACTGCTGTGCCAATGTCACAGTTATCAGTGGGGGTCATCTTTGAATCAGTAAAACTTCTACACACTGGATAATTCAGCTTTGACACATCAACCTTTTGTTTTCACAGATAGAGTTAGACAGAGTTAAGCAAAAACCTATCGCAAAAACCTTGGGTGGAATTATTATTCTTAATGTTTGTTCAGAAACGTGCTAATGTTTGTGCTACAGCTGAGCTTTAATCCATGAGCAGCTGTTCATATATGCAGTTAGTTATAATGACCGTTCCAGGGGGCCTCACAGAAATGATGTCATCATGTCATGTCTTCATGTCAAATTCATAAAAAGTTTAGGAGACTCATGCAGCTTGATAAGACTGACATTATGACACAGATATAATGAAAAACATCGAGCTCTGGTATATGTCACGTGAACATTTGGAAGTCAGTTCTTAGAGTCAAAATGTTGGATGAGATGAGTGACTTTGACAAGGCTGTCCAGACGACTGGATCGGAGCATTGGGCTTATGGGGTGTTTCCAATGAGCAGTGATTAGTACCTACTACCAGTGGACTGAGGAGGAGTACACAACGAACCACTGGCAGGGTGTCCTGGAATGCGTCTCATCCACTGTGCTCCACCTCACTACCTGCAGGACTCAAATGATCTGCTGCTAACATCTGGGTGCCTGATACCAGAGTCTGGATCTCTGACCATCCACTCCTGTAATCCGTGTGTTCCACTCCTGCAATAGAGTTCCATTGATTTTGTGTCTTCTGTCCTGTAGGGAAAACATCTTCGAACTGAACACATTCATTACATTTCTCAGAGTTGTTCCTTGTGTAATATCTGCAAGAAGACTTGATATATCTTTAAAAGAGAGCTTCCTGTGACCATGAGGACAGAGTAGGTGTCATTTGTCACAACGAAGCTCAGTTCTTATCCATCTTTGTCAGCAACTACTGGGAAATGTATCTACTTATTAGTGCGTGTTGTTATGAGCATGTCCTCCTTTTCCTTAATCTCTAGAATGAAATTGCAGAGTGCAAAGTTTAATGGGAGGCACATTTAATAGGCAGTAAGTCTGGTTGAAAGATACTGGAGTGTCCTTTTAATACAGTGTCCATGAACAGGAATAGCTGGAAGGAGGATGAGGTGCATCCTTGTTAGAGTGCAATTTGTTTCTTGTGCTTGAATTAATGCCAAGAATGTGGATACATAGCTGTCAGTACTGAGGGAGTGACTTCAGCAACACAGAGACACTTCAGGGTTGTACAAACTGTTTAACACATGCATACATTGAACCGCTGCAACTGTCCCACCAAACCACAAGATTTGGTTTAGGTATAAGAAGTAAAGAAAAGGAAGTCGCTGCATTTACAAAGCAGTTTGGTCGGATGAGGGAACCTTTCCAAGAAATCTTTCAGGAACTTTGCCGGCATTTTCCTCAGGAGGAACAAGAATTGAAATGTAGTTCTATGGCCAAAGTTCTGTCACCCCAACAGACTCCATTGTAGGAGCAGGTTTCTTTAGATGGGCCAGGAAATATTGAATCAGAACCTGTAGCGCTGATCATCACAGATGAGTAAAAGATGAGCCTCAGGCTGCTGCGACGTGTGAGCAGCTCGGCTCACATAGTAAACGAGGTTCAATACCAGGCATAGACATGGAATTTCCCTGTAATGTGTATTGACCAGTTTGACCCAGAGGCTTTAAGTTTCCATTTCACACTTGTTAGTTGGACAGTTATTGACTTCCAGTCTAGTTATGATGTCAAAAAATCATGTTTGTATGTAAGATGTAAGCCAGTAGAGCACTATCTTGATTGGAGGATAGCTTAAGCTTAATTGGCTCATTAATTTCTTGCTGCTACTGATTAAAGCAGAAGACACAAAACAGTCAACAGGTTGTCCTTGCTAACATCCATCCCAAGTTGGGCAGCAAATAAAGAACATGATGACCTGATGACAACAAATGCTGTTGCTATCTAACTGACCTAATCTATGCAGCCCATCAAATGTTGTTAAAGCACAAAGGGCAATGTGCTGTAGTTGTTCACGTTCTGATGAAGTTCATGAGTTCCAGACGATGGAAGACTCCAAGCATGACATACTCCAGCAACACATCCCACCAGTTTCTTCTTGTCAAACGTCACAAAGTGTATTTAGGCAGGATGAGTTCATGCTCCTTCCTCATCTGAGAATAGGTTGCCTTTTTTTATGGAACATGGAATCTATATTGCTGCTTTTGTAAATTATTAACATACATAAATAATATGTTTGTATTCTATTCTGTGTATTTGAACTCGTGTCAGGTACATTTACTGAAGTGTAATGGTATGTCATTGCAGTTTTCATGTACTTTGCCTGAGTATTTCTTCTTCCATGCTACTGTATACTTCTACTGAAGTACATTTCAGAGAACAGTGTACTTTAAATGACAGTACTTTAAAGGTACCAGGGAGACAGGAAATGCAATCCTGGAACTGTACTTGTTGTAACTCTGGAAAAGAGTTTTGTAATGCAGACAGGATTTTATTAGGTTACCGTGGTACCATCCCCTCTGTTGTCATGGTGATTGTGAGACTAATAGTTAGAAAAACAGTTTTCATGTTGCAAAATAATCTGCTTGGATCCCAGAAAACATTGCGGAAAATCGGCCAATGTAAAAATCCATAAAATCCGTAGATAATCTTTAAGATCCAGAAATGGCAGCAAAATGTTTTTGATATTAACACTTCATTAAAAAAAGAAAAACCTTTACTGTGCAGGATGTCAACTTTTCAACGTGCTTGCATGCTGTATCTCTGTTGTTTCAATAGATCTGAGTCCAACAACACAGTTCAAGTGTTCTACCGCTGCACAACCTTCTATTTGCACTATTCATTTATAGCATGTAACATGTACATAGACATGTTCTACACTGCAGCCTCTAAAAAATAGATAAAGCAGTAGCTACGAGGGGTGATGTTTAGTACTCTGAGAGAGCAACATGTCACAATAGTTTGAGTTCAATTTGGACTCATTGTGTGCATTAATGTATGTACAATACCTGAGTTAAGTAGGGTAGGTAGGTTCCACCAGGACAGTGCTCCAGTCCACTAGTCAGTTGTCGCCATGGCTGCCGTTCTATTCCCAAACATGAAATGGGTCCCAGCAAGGGGCCGTCTCATCTTTGGGAATAGATGAAAGTTGGATGGAGCCAAATCTGGGGAATAGCGTGGATTCTGCACGAGTTCGAACCCACATTAGTGAATTGCAGCCATGGCGACAGCTGACTTGTGGGCTGGTGCATTGTCCTGGTGGAACCCTACCCTACTTAACTCAGGTATTGTACATGCATTAATGCACACAATGAATCCAAACTGAACTCAAACTATTGTAAACAGGCTCTCTCAGAGTACTAAACATTCTGATTAACAAGTCTTGTTTTCTTGGTCAGGCTCAAAACTTATCATTCACCCCTCGTACATCTAATCATAATGAAGAAAAGTAACCAGAATCCTGCAGAAGCTAACTAGACTAGCTCAGATGTATCAGGATGTTCTTTCATTGTTCTTTAGGAAAGTTTAATCCTGCAGTTTTGTGCTGAAGGCCAAGCAAGGATCTCCACTGGTTTTTAGTTGGTCACTGATCTTCCTATATCCTTTTGTTACTTTTAACTTTTATTACCAGTACAGATGTGCTCCTTTAGAAGCAGCCCAGTGCATCACTGTTAGTCTCAATCCCACGTTTAAACCTTTAACCTTCTAACTGAAGTCAGCTGGTTTATAGCAGCCTGTACCCATCATAAAGAACACACCCAAACACACGCCTTGCACAGACATGCATACACTAGTTGTCACGTTGTCTCAATTCATTTAAAAAGTACTGGCCTGCTGAGGGGATTAGGGCTTCAGTGAATGTGTGTGTGTGTGTGTGTGTTTGAGTGTACATTCATTTGCAACTCAGCCCCATTGCTCAGATTCCTCACCAGAAAACTAGGACGGTTAGTAACTGATGGCAGGAAAGAGTCTGTCAGGGAGGAGTTTTTAACCTAAACACATTTGTAGCAGCACTTAAATGTTCTTGGAAACTCAACACAAGTGGGCAGTTCCTGCAGTATGTAAGCCAATAAGTGCAGATGCTGTGCAGTGCTGAGGTGTGGAAATATCCACCTATTTTATGTGTATTGAAACTACCTGAGTGGACAAAAATTGGACAAAAATCCCAAACGTAGGTTTTGTTGCTTGGTTGAGTGAGATGGAAACATTAGTGTATAAATTACAACAAAGTACAACAGTACAATGCAGTATGAAGGAGTGTGTGAATAAATGATTTATGTGTGACTGTAAACTTCCTCACATTAAAACCTGAGCTAAACAGACATGTCATTTTCTACCTACTGAAGTTAACATACATGTCCTGGTCACTAAGTCAGACTGTGACTCTTGTGAATGGTCCCTAAGAGGCCAACCAGCCATGTAAAGCACAGCTTCATTGTAGGAGAAAGCTCTGCTTGTATCTACCTGCCACACAATGGTGTGTTTGTGAAGGCAGGCACGTTGGGCTGTAAGAAAAGAAGTGGCAGAACCTGTTTGACCATTTTCTGCCTCTGTCAGGAGCCGGCATCCCCCAGGCTTGTTGTTTTAAGAGCTGTAAACTTCAGGTCACCCTCCAGATAAGTGGAGTGGGAAAAATTCCTCTGATAAAGTTAATGCTGGAAAAGAATGCCTGCAGATACTGACTCAAGCACTTATTCCTGATTGCATTAAAACAAACAGAGAAGCAAAGCTTATGTAACACAACGTCATTATATCTCACTTTATTTCAGCAAATAGAAACCCTACTCAAAATATTCAGAAGGCCAGCGAGACTTTAGGAAATAGAATTAGAAAGTGGAAAAGATAAGAAGAGGATAAATAGGATGAAAGAACTTGCATCAGAAGTGACATGCCCCGGCATGCAGCAAATCTGCCTCATGATCAACTCTTCATTAAATTTATGTTCATGTCCTGTTAGTGTTGTGTTGTCAAGAGGTGAAGAGGTGATTGCTGGGGTCCTGCTTTAGCACACACTGTTTTGTCAAGGTTAGAAATCTTTTGGTGGTTTCACATGAGAGATTTCTGCATTTCTTTGTTGATTGTGCTTTTTTTAAACTGGTTTTAAGGGGAGGAGGTGTCCCATACTTGCAAGCAGTTTGGTGGCTGCTTGCTTTGTTCCAGCAAATCTAGTCGAATCACACTCAGACCACATTATCGCAACTCCAACTGATTTTACCCTTAAAGATTTAAATGAGATTTTTCCTAATTTATTCATGTTATGAATGTATGCTTGAGATTTTAAACCAAAGTTTAAAGCTTTCAAAAAAAGATAGAAAATCTCATAAAATCTCATAGTGACAACCAGCCAAGTGTTTTTGACCTCCTGTATCTCATTTTTACTGAAACCCTAAACGGCCATGGTCCAACTTCATTTTTTCACTCCGTTTTTTCCAGAAAATGAGATCGTTCTCCTACGTTTTCTTGTTATAACGACATAATTTTGTCGTTATCACGCAATAACAAAATCCTTTATGTTGTGATAACGACAAAATTATCTCATTTTCTCGAGAAAACAAAGCGAAAAAATTAAGTTGAACTATGGCTGTTTACAGATTCCGTACATTTTTTATGTATTCTTTTTTTTGGCAAACTACTTAACTACATGGTCAGCTGGGGGCGACTCCCCTTGATGCAAAAAGAAGTCAGATTGTATAGACATCTCTGAGAACAACTGTCCAACTTTTCACTTGATTTGTTACCTGAGTTTAAAGTCTCAATTCTCTCCACGCTTGGATACGGCATGGTGTTCGAGCTGTAAATTATGGTCACTTCTAGAGGTGAAAAGAAGATAAAGAAGTGTGTGTTCTATAGCAGGGCTACCTTGTGATTGACAGGTCACTACAATGTCCCTCTCTTTCTCAGACAACGGTTAAAAAACCAGACTTGAGGCTTCAAAACGGTCCACAAACCAGTACCAGTGTCACGGCCAGACAATCTGTGGTTACTCTGAATAGAAACATCAGGATGGTGCAGCTACATTCCCACCCCTAGACCTGATGTCATGGGCCTTTGAAAATTAAAAGTTGCCAGAATAACTGCAGTAAACAAACAAGCAAAAATACTTGTAAAGAGGCAGCAGTGCGTAGACTATGCAGCACAAACTTAGTTCCATGCACTGAAGTTTCCACACCTTCTTTAGGATAAAAATACCAGTGTTTCATCTCATATCAGCTAAGATACACAGGACTAAAGTACGGTGGCCCCTCGTCTATCGCGGGGATTAGGTTCCAGAACCCCCCGCGATAGGCGGATTCCATGAGGTAGCGACCTTATATTTGTTTTTTGTTTATATATATTAAGGCTTTATAAGCCCTCCCCACACTCTTACAAACACTTCCTATGCGCTTAAACACTTTCTACACCCTGAAACTTACATAATTTTAACAACATATAGAATTCTATATGGGTGCTCACCAGTAAATATGCTACAACTTGAATGATGAGGATGATGATGAATTAGCTGTGCAGTACTGATGAATATGGAGGTGATGACGATGAGATGAATGTACTGTGCAGCCAAGAAGAGCATTACAGCTCTTCATCAGGCACCGCTCCATCAGGTGGTGCAGCATCTTCGCCCTTGTCCCAAACTTCTGTTTTCGCTGAAGGTGTAGGCGTCCCTGGTGTCTTCTTCCCAGCAAAGGAATGGTTACTGAGCCAATCAGCGACCGATGTGCTGAAGGGGAAGTAGCTTTTCCATACATGAGAGTCTCTGTCTACTCATCTGCTGTGGGCTACATGTTTTATTTTGATTTTATATTCTTCTTAATTCGTGATACAAAATTAGATCTATACAATTTAAAAATCTGCAATACAGTGAGACCACGAAAAGTGAACTGCGATATGGTGAGGGACGACTGGATATTTAAAGTACAGACCCAAATTTGTCGAAAATCTGTGGTCATTTCCAAAAATAGGTCAGATGAACATCGACTTAATGGACTGGGAGAAGAAACTAAAACCTTATAGCCATAGTTAGTTTTTCAGTTACCCTTGAATCAAATTACACTGGCTAATATGAAGCCCACAGAAAGTTAATATCTACATTTGCTTGACAGACCTTTTAAGACACTTTCTAGCTTGTCGTTTTTATCTTTCGCCCCACAAACTCTGCTCTTATCAACTTTGTTTTCAGCTGGAGGCAGCTTTATTGTGCAAAAAAGTCGCTGTAGACTAACTGCTAAGCATCAAACGACACACAGACCAAGACAGCAAGAGATAGCAGCTAAAGAAGCAGATATTCAGATATTCGAAGCTGGTAGAGAGCACAAGAGAGCTCAAAGGATGTGAATGTTGAACGTACAGTTCTCACATATATCAAACATAACAAATGAATAATTTTGCCTTGTGTATCTTCTGTATGCGCAAAAACTCAACAACTTTAGAGACTATCAAATTGTTCTGTAGTCCCCAAGTGTACAAAAGAGATAGAGCAGTTCTAATTTTGTTGCAATGGTAGAACAGTGACACTGAGTTTTGAACGGAACAGGTTTCCAGTGTCAGTATTTTCAAGACTGAAATAAATGTGCAAACCTATATATTAGAAACAAAGTATATTCAAAACTTTAGACCAGGATGAGAATTTGAATTAGGGTATATCTGAGATATTCAGTGGTGTGTTTGTAGCTATGCATGTACATCTATTATAAAGAATGGAGGGTTACCTAGCTGCTAGGCAGGTTTCCATATTGTTTGCACTGCTTGCATTAATGTTCTAAAGGATAAGCATACGGGACTGTCTGTTCTCAGCACAGCAGCAGGCTGAGTCTGCACATGTGTGTTGTGTAACTGAAGTGCTGGACGATTCCCATGTAAAGTTTCCTCTGACATAAGCTGGGCAGCAACAGATAGCATCAGAGTTTAGCAGCCAGGTTAGGATGAGCCCAGCTGGCTGAGGGCCTGTGTGCAAGTTGGTAAACTGCCTCTGACAGGTTTAGTATCGGTTTCCTATTCAATTCAATTTTAGTGCATATTTACAGGACATGTCATCACATAACGCTTTACATAGCAGAAAGAACAGAAAACAGAAAACCCAACAATCCAAAGTTGCTTTTGGATTGCCTATGAGCAAGCAGTCAGCGACGGTGGGAAGGAACCAGAAAACTGCCTAGGATAGGGAGGGAAAAAAACCTCCAACAGAACCAGGCTCAGGGAGGGCGGCCATCTGCCTTGACTGGTTGGGTTGGGAATGGGGAAGAGGGGGAGGGAGGAGGGTGTGGATAGGACAGCAGGTCTGCAGCTGCAGACCACGTCCCTGATCTGCAGTGTGTCCTAAAAACACTGCTTACATGTGCTTGTTACTCACTATGTTTTGAAGAAGAGTTTGTTCCTGTCGGTGGGCTGATGTGGTGTCTGCAGTGCGAGCAGCATGTTAGCAGAGCATCAGCAGCCTCGATGCTCCATCAGTGTCTGCACAGGAGGTGTTCAGGGCTTTTATTTAACTGGCAGTCGCTCAGCAGACGGTCACTGTAGTTAGATGTAATAAAAGTAGACCTTTGGGTGTTAAAGTCTGTAGCACAAGTAGAGTGGGAGCTTCTCAAAATTCACATCGTCTGATGTAAATACAGTGAACTATATACTCAACAGGGAGCACTTTTGGATGACCATTCTGCTTTTTGGCCTTCAGCTAAAGTAGGCTGCTTCATATTCACTGGAACAGTTTCAGGTTCACTGTCTTCCACAAGGACATCTTGGCAGCTGCTGACTGAGGAAAGAATAGTGTTCATATATAGTGTCTCTGTCTCTACAGGTGGAGAAAGTGACTTTTTTCTGAAATGGTAAAACTGGCATTTGAATCAAAAACCTGCCCAAGCACAAAACAAGTATAGAAAGTAGCTGATTAGGAGGCAGTAGTGGTTCAGCGTTTACCCACCCTGGGCTGCCGATCAGAAGGTCGGTGGATCGAACCTCCGCTGCAGCCACTGTGGGCCCTTGAGCAAGGCCCTTAACCCCTGACTGCTCCCCAGGCATTGCACCGCGGCAGCCCTCTGCTCCCAATACCCAGTGTGTGTGGGATGGGTTAAATGCAGAGTTGAATTTCCCTATGGGGATTAATAATGGTTAAATTATAATTATTATATATGTATACATTATATTATATGTAACACCTCCCTGCAGTGGGATTTAACCCCTACTAGCTAAAGGTTCATCTTCCTAGAATTCCAGGTTTTATGAGATCCCTGCTCTCTGTCCACCATGACAGCTTGAGCACACCAGCTCACCTATGACTCTGCTCAAACAGCTGTAATACTGCGGTAATGAAGTCGTACACGTTTGAGCCAGAAACTAATTCTGAAGAAGAGGTGTCCAGAAAGCGCTGCACTGCAAACTGACAGGATTGGTTCCTCTGCTTCTCTGTACAGTAGATGAAATGCACATGGCAATAATACCAGCTTACCCCATCTCAAGCATATGCAGCCATAAATCCCCTGCAGCATGTATGTCCTGGACTTTCTTTTCTCCTGTTGCGTCAGTTCCAGGAGTGATTCCCAGGACTTCCTGGTCATGTTTGCACTGTAGAACCTGTGAGTGTGGAACCTGGAATATCAAATTATTAGTTCAATTTGTTGCTTTGCCCCTTATGTGATTTTATTTATTAGATCTACTCCTCTATTTGATTGCAAACAGTAAGTATGAGAGACTGAGGAAGGGAGAGGGAAACATGTCTTTCACCAAACGACATGCAGATAAACACCAAATGTATTTTCACTCAGTGGAAGTGGAAAACCCCTCAACAGAGTCTGACGTGTCCCATATCCCAGGATGAGATCATCTGGGCCATCAGCTGCAGGGCCTGCTGTGCTTTCTCTCTAACAAAAGACAGAAAAGACAGTTGATACAGTTATCGATGCAGGTTGTGGACTTCTAATATCATTTCCTATGTTTAGGAATGCACATCACACCCATCTGGCCTTCCTATGTACAGCCTCTACCACAGGGGTGTCAAACTCAAATGCACAGTTGATGTGGGCCAAATTTTAAAAGTTGGGCAAAGTATATATATACATATATACATATATATATATATGTGAGGGTGAGGGTGAGGGTGAGGGCGAGGACGAGGTGTTCGCTGGAGTCCAACGGCCTTTTTGTGGTTATGTCCTGCTGGCGGTGGCACAGTAGCAGTGTCCTGGCGTACCGCTAGTGCAGATGCTCAGCCAGGTGGTGGGGGGTGAGGGGCAGGGGGCACGCACAACTATTCAGATCTCAAAATCATTATCCGGATATTCGGGTCCAGCCCTAATACAAGACAAACAGGTCTGTCTTTTACACACACTATATTACCAAAAGTATTTTCTCACCCATCCAAATGATCAGAATCAGGTGTCCTAATCACTTGGCCTGGCCACAGGTGTATAAAATCAAGCACCTAGGCATGCAGACTGTTTTGACAAACATTTGTAAAAGAATGGGTCGCTCTCAGGAGCTCAGTGAATTCCAGCGTGGAACTGTCATAGGATGCCACCTGTGCAACAAATCCAGTTGTGAAATTTCCTCGCTCCTAAATATTCCAGTCAACTGTCAGCTTTATTATAAGAAAATGGAAGAGTTTGGGAACAACAGCAACTCGGCCACCAAGTGTTTGGCCACGTAAACTGACGGAGAGGGGTCAGCGGATGCTGAGGCACATAGTGCAAAGAGGTGGCCGACTTCCTGCACAGTCAATTGCTGCAGAGCTCCAAACTTCATGTGGCCTTCAGATTAGCCCAAGTACAGTACACAGAGAGCTTCATGGAATGGGTTTCCATGCAGAGCAGCTGCATCCAAGCCGTACATCACCAAGTGCAATGCGAAGCCCTGGATGCAGTGGTGTAAAGCAGCCGCCACTGGACTATAGAGCAGTGGAGACGCGTTCTCTGGAGGGATGAATCACACTTTTCCATCTGGCAATCTGATGGACCAGTCTGGGTTTGGAGGTTGCCAGGAGAACGGTACATTTGGGACTGCATTGTGCTAAGTGTGAAATTTGGTGGAGGAGGAATTATGTCCTGACTGACATGCTAAAACACAAGCAGAGCATTCTGGGATTTGTAGTATTAGTGGTAGATGCGCTGTATAATACCAGTGGGCCAGCTCTAGTAGTCATCTGGTATTGCCTGGCGGGCCAAATATAATTACACTGTGGTCCAAATTTGGCCCGCGGGCCAGAGTTTGACGCCTATGCTCTACTGCATTTGTTGTGAGACTGTTAAATGCTCCCCACCACAGATTTTTATTGTCTACTAGGCAACAGCTGTCACGAGGTGTGATGAAATCCATAATTCACTTTGTCTTTTTTGAGCCCCTAAATCCCGTCCACTGTTATTTATATTTTCCTGTTAGATTCACATTCTTACAAACTGTTTGACCAGTCTGTTCTACCACCTAAATTTTATTCTTCTGAAGTCAAACAGCCGTCACAGTCAATAAGGCGTGTTTGAACATTTTAAAGGGAACAGTGAAAAACAGAATCTACAAACAAATATGTTCTTGGTATTGCTTTCTTGTGTTTTTTTCAACTAATGAGCTAAGATTCATATATTTGTTTCAATCAAAAACATTAAAACATTAGTTTTTAGGAAAGCTGAATTAAACAAAACCATGTGAATTTCATTGAAGCCACTGCTGTCCTGCTATAATATAGGCCAGTTAGCTTATAGGACCATCACGATAAGATTCAGCTTTAAAGCGCCTACAGTCTGCTATGTTTACAGAGTTTTAGATCCATAATCAGACACTTTTTAAAATGCTGCTGAGCATCTTTTATTTTGGAATCTTAGTCTGGATGAGCAAAAACAGAAGCTGTGTGAGAGTATGATGCTCTTTGATGTATGATGCACCAGTGATTAAGGATGAGGGGTCCTGAGTCCACAGGGCTGTCCACCTGGTAAATACCAGAGTTTATAGAGATCTATTGTGTCAGAGTTCTCTGTTTGCAGCTGGACACCTGCAGTTCTAAACTAAAGTGGACTACAGTCTGATTCTAGCGTGTCTGTGTGTGCAGGGAGGAGGTGCAGCAGAACTGTGTTCGCTGGAGGAAGAAGTTCTCCTTCGTGTGTAAAATGAGTGCTAATCCAGTAACTGGAGTGTTGGACCCCTGCATGTGCAGAGTGTCTGTACGCAAGGTAAGCTACAATTCCCAACAGCCGTTTCTCCTTGCCTTTCTGGTTTATGAATGAACTCCACAGATGTATTCAGAGAGCTGGAAGAAGCACCAGGAATCAGCCTTGCTGCCCGTTTGTCCCAGTAGTCACTTGCAGTATCTCAGCGATGAAATCCCCTGCGGCCCATAAACCCCATTGGCCATCCCTGTAAAAGACTCTGTTAAATCACACCTCCAACCAAAAACATGAATAGGTTTTACTCTCTTGTTGTTTTTTAAGTCCATGAAGGATTTATATTCGTAAAATCTCCTCGGCACTTAGACAAAAGAGTCTTTATCACAATTATCTCAGTATTTCTGCAAAACAAACCCTCAGACTCCACCTGCAGGTGAATCAGAGTGCAGGTCTTTTTAATACACCCATGATGAATTCAAAGGTAATGCAGTCCTTCCCTCCACTAAACAGGAATGATCACACTGCATGATGAGTGTAATGTCCAGTATATCTTGTTTGTACTGGAGCAGCTGCTCTACGGTTCAACTCCAGGTTTCATATTGGTTTTATACTGTGTTTATGGATATGACTGTAGAGATGGTCAGCAGTCTGAGACAGACAGTCAGCAGTGTTGGGTCTTCACTGTTTTGTTGTGTGTGTCTGCAGGAGCTCAAAGGAGGAAAGGCCTTCTCAAAGGTAAGCTTAACATCTATTTAAGTACTTTAAAGCTGCTACAACCAAAACTACAGACATACCCAGACTCACTTTTTACTGATCCCAGGCCAGGTTAGCTGACCTGTTGGACCTGAGAATTGTGGCTTGTAAAGTTTAAAGTGCTCCGCTTCCTTCGTAAAACTCACATTTACTATGTCAGTGGTGGTAAACGCTGTGTTAAGTACCAGCATGACTGCATCCCTGAGCCTTGTTACAGGGGCATGTGACAGGGCCCAGTCAGAGGGTAATGACTGTGACAAGTGGTCAGTCATAGATCTCTCTGTGTTTACTACAGTGTGGGCGTGTCTGTAGAGTAAAGTGCAGATGAACTCCTGTAGCTGAACTTGGCAGCTGGTAGACTTACATTAGGGCTCCAGCTGTGACAAATGCCTGGAATATTGTCGAGTCATGCTCTGATTTTAGGGCTATTGACTCCTGCAGGATAATTACCACAGTGTGTCCATGCTGAGTGATGTGTGTACAGTGTGTTAGTCAGGGGGGATTTGGTGTGTCTCCTCTGTCTGGACTGTCTTCTGGACAGATTGTAGCACAATGGGCCTTCAAGCGAGACAAGTAAAAGGCCCCCATCCCTCCTCTCTAGGAAGCAGATGACTATCTCTTTCACTCTCTTTGTCTCTTTGTATTTCTTTTCTGTGTCTTTGTGGTTGTTTTGTATCTATTAGAGGTTTAATGTGTCTTTAGGGTTGTCTTGTGTCTCCTTGTGGTCACTGTGTGTCTCTGTAGGGCTGTTTTATGGCTATCTGTGGTCGTGTTGTGTTTCATTATGTGTTTTTTGTCTCGTGGCTGTTTTGTGTGTCTTCTTGACTGTTTTGCGGGTAGAGGAAAGGAGTAACCTCAACAAGGACAACTTTGGATGACGTTTTCAGATTTAGTGGACACAGATGGGATAAATTTCTTAATAGGAGCAACAGTGATAGTGAATTCCACTTACCCACACAAACCAACACTACCACAGGCTGCAGGCCTCATTGAGGAAGCAGTGCTGAGTGGGCAAAATGCTGTCAATGGGGAGGTTAAAGGAGGTTGTTGACTTCTACATAAAGCCACCCTCTACTGTTGTCTTTCATTCACTTCCTCACATGACAGGACTGATTGTAGGTTGTAAACAGAGAAAATAGGCGTTTAACAAAGAGGATATTAAAAATCAAACAGGCCCTGCTGATTCACATCTGTGAAGGTGCAAAATACAAAGCCATGAACAGACCTGGTCTGGACTTCATTCTAAATGTGTAGCTACCTGCTCTTACACCTTAGCTGTTTTCACTTGGTGTTGTTTTCTTACGTCTGTCTGTCTGTCTGTCTGTCTCCCTCCAGCTAGGATTTGCTGATCTCAACATTTCTGAGTTTGCTGGTTCAGGCTCCGCTGTCCGCTGTTGCATCCTGGAGGGTTATGACACTAAAAACACTCGGCAGGACAACTCTATCCTCAAGGCATAAAAATCACACACAAACACACGCTCACACTGGACTGACCAGCGCAGAGGTTTAGTAACGTGTTCTTTTTTTCTACAGGTAACAATTGGGATGACTCTTCTGTCTGGGGATCCCTGCTTTAAAACGTGAGTTCCTTTTAATTGTCTGGAACTGACACATGAAATGAAAAGAACATAAGGTGTGGGGACTTTTTTGTAATACATACACTGAACAAAACTATAAAGGCCCCATGTGAAATATTGATGCCACATGAAGTGCACCACCCAAAGTGAGCGTATACTGTCTGGTACTTGTACAAAATGGATATTTCTCTTGATTAGTGTCCCAAATTTGAGTCCACCACTGCCTCAGTGATGCATTAATTCCATTCAGTCCATGGGTGTGACATATCCAGACGCTGCTCCAACACAATGAGCAGTACTCAGACACTCCTTATACTGGGACAATAAAAGGCCACCCCAAAATGCCACATTTTGCAGCAATGCCTCAGATGACTCCGGTCATGAGGGAACGTGCCATTGGCATGTTGGAAGCAGGAATGTCCACCAGAGCGGTCGCTGTGCAGCTGAATGTTCACTATCGGACGACAGGACGTTTGAGAGTTGGTTTCCAACAGACGGGCAGTACTGCAAATCCACCTCATCCACGTCGGCCACGTGTGACCACCCCAGCACAGGATGGACACATCCGGCTTGTTCACTTGTGGGATGGTCTCAGACCAGCGACACGTACAGCAGATGAAACCTTTGGTCTGACAACAGACGCATCACACCAACATGCCAATGACACGTTCCCTCATGACCAGAGTCATCTGAGGCATTGCTGCTTTGGTCAACATGTGACATGTTGGGGTGGCCTTTTATTGTCCCCAGTATAAGGAGTGTCTGAGTACTGCTCATTGTGTTGGAGCAGCATCTGGATATGCCACACCAATGGACTGAATGGAATTGATGCATCACTGAGGAAATGTTCACGGCAGTGGTGGACTCAAATTTGGGACACTTATCAAGAGAAATATCCATTTTGTAGAAGACAGTATACGCTCACTTTGGGTGGCGCACTTCATGTGGCGCACTTCATGTGGCATCAACATTTCACATGGGGCATTTCTATTTTTGTTCAGTGTAATATTGGAGGGCAGCAGTGGCTCAGGTGGTAGAGCGGATTGTCCACTGATCACAAGGTTGGCAGTTCGATTCCCAGCCCCTCCACATGCTGAAGTGTCCTTGGGCAAGACACTGAACTCCAAGTTACTCCCAATGGCAGGCAGACACCTTGCATGGAAGTCTGTCGCCGTTGGTGTGTGAATGTGTGTGTGTGAATTGGTGAACGAGATACACTTTGTAAAGCGCCTTGAGTACCACTAAGGTAGAAAGGTGCAATATAAGTCAGACCATTTACCATTTACCGTTTCACCACCAGGCCTCCCAGTACAGCCAAATCTGTCTCCAGTGGTGACGAGGACCCCACCCTGCAGCTGGACTGTAAGGGGGAGAGCACTGATGCTACCGCGCAGCCACTGGGAGGCATCGTGGAGGGAGCTTGTGCCCTCAAACCCCGACAGTCATCAGTACGCAGCTCAGGTGACTGCACAGCACCACTGTCTGCTTTGGTCCGCTCTAAACAACTGGTTCTGAAGGGTAATTCCACTTTATCACAGGCTGGGTCAGAAAATAAAACCCATGTTGGAATAAAAGGGTGTTATCCTTTAATGCAAGATGGTTGATGTGTCACCAAAACAAGCAAATAGATTAAACCGTTACCTGAATGTGATGTGAAATTGAAAGGGAAAAAATGTTACTATTCTGAATTTTTGTTATTGTTTTCATGAAAAGACAAAAACACCAGTGTAATGAGAACAGCTTACTGGGACCTCAGCTTTGTTTACAACCCAGTATATGTGAGCACAGAGAGCAGGAGAGAAACAGGAAGTTCCTCAGTGCCAAAGAGCTTCTGTGTGAATTCCACCAAAGCTTTGCACAATTTACAAACCACATTTTTGGTTCTGTGATAATTTAAAATACTCCAATACTTGAGAAGCGTTAAGTCTTTGGAAATGAATACTTCTAATTGAGTCGGACTCTGCTGCCACTGTTGTATTAAATGTGGCCTGAACTGCAGCTGACCAGTGACAGGAGCCAAGAGCAACTGACATCATACACAGCAGTTGCCTAGTGATGAAGAGAAATATTTGTTACAATTTATAGAATAATTTTAGAAGAAAGTCATTGTGCTGCTCCTGTCCACTGTCTGCTGTCACTCATGAACCCTGAGAGTCTCAAACTTCTTCATTTGAGGCAGCAGCATGACTGTGATAGTCACTGTTGTCTAGACTAACCAGTTAACTGAAAAAGGTTTCAGGTGAATTGATTTCAAAGAACAGGTGTTTAGTTTCTACATGAATCCAGAGTAACAGGGACACTGTGGGTGTTGCTGCTGAAATTTAATAGTCAATGAATGGAGAATTTGAGTTTATTTGCTGAAATGAGTGGAGGCAGAAATCAAATCTCAAGAAACAGAGGTTGAAGAATTACTGATAGTGAAACTGCAAAGGACAAATAGCTGATAAAGGACAAAGAACAAAGTGGCACAGTCAGGTGTGTGTGTGTGTGTATGTGTATGTTTGCAGGGCTGCCAGAGGAGGGAGAGAGTGTGTCCAGCCCAGACGAGGTCTTTCACACTGGTCATTTCCGCAGCTCCAGCTACGCCAGCCAGCACAGTAAGATATCAGGTCAGTTCGTACTTCCTTTAGCTGAGACAAGGAAACAGCCTGTTTGACCTCAGAGTGGTGCTATCAACACAGTTTATAGATAAATATATTTGACCCCAGTCTTGGAAATTGAGTTTGGGTTGACTAAGTAACTGATTGGCATTTTGCTAAAGGCTAACTAATAGAATATGTGCTGTTTAGGGGAGTCATAGAGGACAGTGCACGACAAGCTGAATTTTCAGCACTGCAGCTTCATCACTATGTCAATAAAATGTTCCATTTATGAAAATTAGACCTTTTTTTACCTCATTACCTCAATTAAGAAACTTTAACAGGTTACACTTATGGCCTAACCACACAGTATGAACACATACTGAGGGCTATACTAGGAAGAATGTCACAAAGGTGGCTCTCCTTTAACCTGCTAGATCGCCATGGTAACTGATGCTGCACAGCTAACCTGCTCCAGAGGAGGGTCTGTTCAGAGTTTGGGACTTATGTTGGCTGTAAGAAGTTCTTTTCCTGGTGATTCTCAACTTGGGGGATAAGTTATATTTGCAAACCTGCTGATCTGTTTGGTAGTAATCCCATGAATCATGCCATGCAGTACCGTACCACACACTGCATGTGTTGTGTTACCATGGGAACCTGCATGCATGTGATGCAGAAAATGTATAAATATGTGATTTATTTTGCTTGCCGTTAGCCGTCTAGTGAGTTTTACACAGCTCATTCTGCAGTTATTAAAATCCAGATTAGAGAAATTATCAGTCTATAAGTATTTATCACAGAGAATATTTAATCAAGACATTAATTTCACTTTGATTTTTCCAATATTTCCACATCTCCTTCATTATGGGACATCGTCAGATCTCAATGCACTTCTGCAATATCCTGTTTAAATGAATGAAGTTTAAAGTCTCAGACTCTAATAAGCAGCTGTGTTGAGATTCACTGAGTGGTAAAAGAAGGTTAAGAACTTACACTATTAACAGTTTTCTATCAGCATTCCTCTCTTTGCAGTAACCCTGCAGTTTTTTTAAAGTAATACATTTTTAAATTCTTCATAGCTGTCTATTATAACAACCTGTTCTCATGACTGAAGAAGGCAGCATGCCATGGGTACACTTGCTGCAGAAGAAGAGTCACATGGAAGGTTAAAAGCTGCCTTTTAAGGGAATGAAAACCTTGTAAACAAAGAAACTTGATGATCACTGTCGTAATGCCCATTGTGTCTGACTGGAGTTGTAGGTTTTGTCGAGCCGTCTTACACAAAGAAAGCCTCTGTCAAAATATAACTTCTTACTCTGTGACGTGGCCACTTTGGTGGAAACCTGCTCTCCAAGATAGGATTTGAATTCCAGTGTCTTCCTACAAATACGTACCTGTGTTATATAATTCGGGGAATTCAGACACACATCAGCTTCTCCTCTGTTTTACCTCCTGTGCCAGGCTGGATGCCTCCTTTCTACTAACTGAGCCGGTATTCGTCACGGCTATGTTGAATGTTGACAGCTGCACATGTGCTAGCCATTAGAGATAATGGGTTTCAGAGCGGTGCTGTTGTTACAAAACTCTTTCAGACATCTCTTAGGTTTGGTGCAAACCTGTGAAGTAACTTCCCATTTATTAACTTTCATTTGGTAAACTCATCATGATGTGGTTCAAACAAACAACAAGTAAATGTCCATAACTTCACTTGGGGAAAAACATGTCTCCATCACATATCATCACCTTGTAAAATATGCTAATCTTTTCATCTGCTGTCCTTGCAAACTTAATTTCTTCCTTTTCTTCTGTAACTTTTTCTGGTTTCTGTCCCCTTTTTTCTTGCCTCCTTTACATACCTTCCCTTCCCTTCCTTTTCGTACTGCTCTCCCCTCCTCTCCCCTCCTCTCCTCTCCTCTCCCCTCCTCTCCTCCAGGATACAGCACCAGCCACTCTCGCTGCTCCAGCCTGACAGACCTCAGTCACCATAGGAACGCCTCCTCCAGCAGCAGCGCCTCCTGTGGGTTAGCCCACGCTTCCCAGCCACCTCCCTCCACCCCCACTTCTCCACATCGACATGGAACTCCCACCAAACCAGAGAGACCCCCTCCACCCTCTGCAGCAGCCCTCATGTCCAACAGGTCCTCCAGGTATGCACACACACACCTGCGCTTTTGACAAAACACGCCTGCTGCTGCATGTCCTCCTGAGCCACTGATGTCACTGAGGCAAGTCTGGACTCCATGGTGCTGATAAAAGGCTGTGGTTGAATCCCAGGCATGTGTAAATTTACGTGTCTGGAATTCTTGAGGAATTCATTCCACTCTGAAAGGACAAGTGTGTGATGTGTGACTGAATGTCTGGAACAGCTTCATACAAACTATCAATGGGAGTCAGTGTTTGGGCTAAAACATATTCACAGGTCAGACTTCAAGTTGTACAAAATTTGTGTTTATTCACATATACAGCATAGAACAGAGCGCCCCTGTGTAATCTCACTTTAAAAATTGTGTCATCTGTCAAAAATGACATTCTAAGTTGAGACGGAGAGTATTTCCTTTTGTGAACAGTTAAAAACAAATACTTTAGAGAGACCATGTCGAAGAAACAGGCAACAAATTAAACTCAACAAAAGTGAATACGCCTGTGATAATTTAAACAAAACTGAGTACAGCTGTGGTTTCTAATTAGCCTGCTTGCAAGAACATGGATATAAAATGACACCAGAACCTTATCAGTGTTGGACCTAAGGGCTGTATTTCCCTGCATGTCTGCATCATGGCTCCACATGGAAAAGAATTGTGAGGGGAACTGAAAAATAAGATTTTGAGACTTCTCAAAGCTGGAAAAAGTTACTGGAAGATCAATGGTCAATTAAAAATCAGGTAGACAAAGTTGCAGCAGTAGTCAGGACGTATAGAACGAGTCATGGTACCACTAATCAGAGCTGCAGTGGTTGTCTGCCTAAAATAATGCCACAGACGGAGCACTAGTGTCATAGTCTAGCTCTGTAAAACAAATGTGCAAGTGCTTCAGACTTGGTGCAGAGTTATCAATGGAAATATCTGTGACAGCTGAGACAGTGTCTAGCTCTATGGATGGTGTCCAACAAAACAATGATGCGGTCCAGCAACCTGGTCAGGGCTACCACAGTAAAGCACAGTCCTGACAGTGAAGCACAGAGGTGTGAGTGTGATGATATGGAGCTGCATGAATGCAGAAGGTGTTGGAGAGATGATATCTACAGTTAGTACCATGAATGTCTGTGAATGTACCAAACTACTGGCTGACCAGATGACTGGTAGTCTGTAGAGACGTGGGAAAAGAGGAGCATGATTAGTGATCCAAAGTACGGACACAAGATTTTCTGAAGAAAAAAAAGTGAAAATAATGAATAATTAATTTCCTGTTTCCTACCTGATGAAAAAATACCTATGAAGACTGATCTGATCTGATCTCAGTAATGAAGGATATACTGACTTTTGTTGCAGTGAGTTTTAATATTGTGCATTTAAAGTGTTAGTTTTTAATTTTCCATCAGAGCAAATAGCTGCGGTTCAACTCACAAGTAATGCAGTTGCTGTATGGGGATACAATCTGGAATTACTGATATGGAAGAGTTAATGCACCAGTGTGTGCTTGTTTCTGTTTTACTCTGATACACTAACAGCTGTTGTCAGCAGGATGCATTCATGTTTCTGGGTTTTGTTAAGAGTATGAAAGACATCTTCAGAATGGATGACTGGCTGTATGAAGAAGAGCTTGGTGTTTGAGTGCTTTTGTGTTTCAGACAGGAATATTAATGCTCTTGTGTTTGTGTTGGCCAACAACAGGAGGAAGAAGGACACTGTGGAGAGGCAGCCCAGCTGTGTGGACGACACCCGTATTGATGCGGATGACATTGTGGAGAAGATCGTGCAGAGTCAGAATTTTTCTGACAGCAGCAACAATGAAGGTTGGACAGAGAGTCATTTATTACCTCCGCCAGGGAGGTTATGTTTTTGCAGGGTTGATCTGTTTGTTTGTTTGTCTGTTAGCAACTTTACATGAAAAGTTCTGAATGGGTTTTGATGAAATGTTCAGGAAAGGTGGATAATGGGACAAGGAACAGATGATTAGATTTTGGTGCTGATCCAGATCACCGTCTGGATCCAGGAGTCTTTGGCAGGATTCTTTAGCATTGGGAGATAGGACAGTGTGCATGCATGTGTGCATGTAACTCCACTAAAAATGTCCAGGCTGCTTGGCAAAAAATACAGGAGAAGTTCTCACTAATTTCTACAACATATCAAAGTTTGATCCGGATACGGACAAAATTCCTGATACTAGGATCCAGAACAGTTAAAACTAGAGGGCCTGTGGAATGGTCATCACTGTAAGGTAACAGATGAAGATCCAGACATGCAGCCAACACCAACATGTAGCTGAGACTCTGCTGAATCAGGAGGATCCAACAGATCTGTTGTAGAATCAACAGCTATGGAGCTGGATCCAGAAGAAACCACCATCACCCAGAAAGAGATTCTGGTGAATAACTATTAAACTAATAATGATATCAATGTGAATCCAAATGCTAAGGGTTTGTTTTGTTGGTCAAGGAATCTAATAATGTAGATAAAACAATCCTGGGACTATTATTTCTGGGTGTAAATCCCAGTGTGGGGTGAAATGAGCTGCTTGGTGGAGGTCTGAGCTCTCCCAGTGCTTGTCTGGTTTGGTTTTGGTTTTAGCACGCTTGACTCTCACAGCAGTATCCTCTGTTCTGTTTCCCTTCAGACAGCAACTTGAGACTGTTTGTCAGCAAAGATGGGACCACGGCCCTCAGTGGGACGCAGCTCGCCAACAGGTACACTCTGGATATCTGCCCAAATGCATCTTTTTTACCAGCACCGTTTCCTCCATTCAACTGACTGTGTGTTTCTGTTTTTCCCAGAGGAACACCTGGTATTTTTGAGCCAGTGGTCATTGAGACCCATTGAGGGATCCGTCAGCACATCTTCAGGCTCATCAACTGTTTCTGAGACATCTCGTTGTGTGTGTATGTGCAAGTGTGTGCACGCTTTCAGTACACGCAGCTTCATATACGACTACAGTCATATAGATATTGAGCCTTTCTGCTATATTTAATCAGGTGGTGGGAGATGTTTAACACATGATTACATTATTTTCTCAAATAGCAGGCAGAGTTCTTTTGAACCTCTAAAAAGGAGATAACCAGGCTGTTATTTCTAATTTTACTGGGGTTGCATTCACATTTGAAAATAATCCAGTCATATTAATTTATAGTTCCTGTTATTTACTGGTTAGATTCAACATGACCTCTCTCTGGTTTAAACTAAAACACTTCCAGCCGTCCAGATAGAACAGTTCTTTCCCCTTTTTGGGAAGTTTTTGTTGTGTGCAGCAAAGAAGAATCAGTCAGAATTAATTCATACGGTGGCCCAGAAGGGTCGACACAGCAGCAAAAGCCACAACGCAACAGGCAAAAGCCACAACCGAAGTTAACCCACAACCGAAGTGCGCAGCAGTTGGAAGAAAAGGCTTTGTTTCTGGGGCACAATATTTTCTGACGGACTATTTTGATTGTGGGAGAGTTTAATGAGCACATATATAATGTTATGACAATTTCAACACGGTGACCAACATTGCTGATTTGTGAAAACACATAACGACATTAATCACAATCATCGAGCAGCAGCATTTTACTGACATCTCATTAAACTCTCACGTAATCAAAGTAGTCCATCAGAAAATATTGTCCCCCGGAAACAAAGTCTGTTCTCCCGGCCGTTGTTGGTTAACTTCCGTTGTGGCCCTTGCATTGTGGCCTTTCATTTGCGTTGTGGTTTTTGCAGCTGTGTTAAGACTTAAGCTGTTGTGTTGTGGCTTTTGCATTTGCGCTGACCCTTCTGGGCCACCATAAATTCACCACTCCATGACAAGTACAGAGCCTGGCAGGAGTAAACAGTTGTTCTCATGCACAGGAATTAATAATTCATGCTCCTAAACTTTATGTGCACAAATTAGCAATTGATACAAAGTCCGTGCAACAGCAGAAACTGATATTATGGGATGCTGTGGCTACCTGGGTCAGTTAGGAGGTAGCACCCAGGGTGTCAGCAACATGCCAGCAACCATGTTTTGGTGCTGAGGTGCGTACAGAAATTGAATTCCTTCATTTGTGTCAGTATTGTCAGGTTATCTCAGTCATTTCATTTGCCCATGTTCTCCCCACACTTTGGCAGCTAATCTGTTACTTGCAGTCATAGATGGACTACAGAGCTAGCCGGCTGAGCCATGCTGGGCCCCTGGGCCAGAGCTCTGGCTTAAAAAGACTGTTGTTGTTGGGAACTCAGTCAAACAACTATAAGGAGACAGAAAATGATTACACAGAGATCCAAAACTGTCACAAAGACATGCAAGACACACAGAAAGACACAAAGCGACATCAAAATGGAACAAAAGGACTAAAAAGTTAACATAAAGAGCCAGACAACAACCAAAATACATCCCTCATCTGAAGGATAAGTGTGAAGTCTTTATCATGTCTGAGCCTTCACATATCCCATCCATGCAACACTAAAAGTTAGGAGGTCATGGGAAATGTAAAGAGCCACTTGGATTTAGACAAACTTCACCTGTTAAACAATAATCTCTGACGTTTCTAAAACCTGTACTAAAAAGTGAAATGTAGTTTTGTTCATCCAAGAGCATGACTTCCGAGGCTGAGAGCATCACTTACTAATTTGTGCTATACTTTTTCTCTGCTGATGCTTTGACTGTGAAAGTATTTCTGTTGAAAGGAGAAACTCTGAGGAAAACAGGACTCTGTTCTGCTGATGCTGGTGATATCTGCATGGCACTGACACCAGCTGGAAGTGTTTGACTCTATTTGAGAATTTGCAGTAGTTCAGGAATAGTTTTCTTGACACTGGGTGTGTCTCAGACCAGTCCCTGATCCTTTATACCAGCTTCAGTAAGCAAGTTTGAAAAAGCTGTGGCAGTTTTTTTTCAGTTTATTCTATTTGCTGCAGCAACACTTTCTAGGAGACAGCACACACACTCATGCTCATTACACAAGCATGAAAATGAAAGTCCAGGTGTTCACGCTGCTGATGCCACTCTTTTAGTAAACCTGTTCACAGTACAAGGATTTACCGCGTACATTACTGAGCAAACAAGCAGTCTAAAGCAGTGAAACTCTGACCAGCCCTCGATGCACAGAATACTTGAACGACACTTTTAAAACCACTGCATTGTGGGAACTGTAGTGCAACACTGAACTAACAGTGCATTCAGGAGGGGCTTTGTTAAGCTGAAAACCCTTTTCACACAACAATACGTGGTCGTGGTAAAGTCAGTTTTCACTTTAACACACATCGGATGACTGGAAATCAATACAGCATATAAACACATGATAGCCTGTAGGGAGTGATGAACAGCATGTTCAGGCTACTCACAGGAGCCAGAACTTAGATTATGAATGTAGCACTGACCGTGACCATAGATATAACTATCATATGATTATTTTCTGTCTTTTGAGTTAATGAAGACCCACTGAATGCAGAAGTGTCATCAAAGTCTCCAACAGACACTCTAGACAGACTAAAACCAGCCTGGAACTGAAGCAGAAGCTTTTATTATTTTACTTTGTTTTGAATCTGTTTGATCACTGTATGTGTACTTATTCTACTATTTTGCACATGTGAACCCTCTGAGGAGGACCGTTAGAAACCACTAAGAGGAAATGGAGGTTGTCAGATACGTGGCATCTTCTGTTTTTTGATGCCTTTATTCTTTTCTTTATTTCATTTCAGTGCTTGAGCTCTTGATGGAGAGCAAAATGTAATGTCACATGAGACACCACAAAGCCTGCGTTCATATGGCTGGCCATATGTAACCCTTTATCCTCTGCACTTAATACGTAGTTCTGTTAGTCACTCTTGAAGTTTGAATGCTCTTGTAAACCCATCAGCAATGTGAGGTTTTGCGGTGATGCTTTCCTCAAGTGTATTGTTTTTCTTTAAACTTTTTTCCTTCCATCCTACATACAGATAAGCTGAACCCAGAATGCAGGAAATCCTAAAAACATGTTGCATTGGAACAGGCTGAACAGAGAAGCTGCATTAATTGACTTTAGCAGGGCAGCAACATTAGCATTTATTTGGAGTTGTGTTTCTGACCTCCTGATAATCAGGAGCCCAATACTGACATTTTCTTTGAACTAGAAAACCAAAAGAATGAGCTAAAAGATGGTAAAAAGCTCCAGAGCCGAGGGGACCTGCAGAGCCACTGATAATTCACAGTGGGTTTGTCACCAAAGGTAATAATACATGTCATTGTTTGATCCATCGGTGATTAAAAAATATACAAAAATGAGTGCAGCTTTAAGGTGCAATATTTTACGATTCAATTTACTGTTGGAAAATCGGAACCACAGCTATAGTGCCTTTTTGGATCACTGGATGGATCACTGGTTGATGATTAATTTACTGCTACAGGACCAAATAGTTCAGAGAGTTTTATTTCAGCCTGTGCTGGCCTATCTGCTGCTACTCTGCTCTCCATTCTGGCTTCACAGTGACTGCACAGTATTTATCCGAAAGACTAACTTCAACCAGAACTCCTGCACTTTGTAGCTTTAGGCGTTTTTTGTTTTGTGCACGTGCTGCAATTAATATTTAGTTAAACAGTGCAAACTCTGCCGCTTAGCATTGAGCTAGCAGTGACACTGTGGGCCTGGTGGCTTCAGTGAGGTCAGCGCCGCAGCTTCTGCAGCAGCACAAAGCCCTTGTTGTGCCATGACTAACAGTGTACAATAGATCCTCGCCCCACGGGATTCATTTGTCACTTGTGTATGTTAATGCTAATACTGTATGTATGAATGTGCCACTTTATGCATGCGGGCCATGCATTTCTGACTGATGTGAAAGGACGTACTGTATATTAGATGGAATTTAGCTTCTTGTCTTTTCCCTGGTTAATAGTGGGTAAATAGTGCATAGGTGCTGCATTAATGCAAAGATCAGTTGTAGGTAAATACTGCATACTGGGAAGTTTTCAGCAGCCGTCCACACTACAGTTTAAAAACTGGTGATTCCATGTATGGTGCACGGCAAATAAGCAGTTTTCATCCCAACACTGCCTTTTAAGTACCTTTAAACAAATGAGCTGCATCTTCCAATAGCAGTTCATATTTATCAGTTAATGTCATAAATGTCATTCTCTGCAGTGTGTGTGTGTGTGAACGGAGGTCAGTCTCCTGTATGGAATATGTGATGTGGAGAGACAACAGACACACCCACAGAATGTTGCTTATACAATACATGTAACTCTACAATCTATTTTTATTTTATTTTCAGACCAGCAGGCTGGTCTTCAGATTGGTACAGAACTGTTTGTAAAAAGCTAACGGTGTATGGTGAAATGTGACTGAACAGGGATTATTGACAGTGAAGGGTGTGGGAGTTAGGGAGTACATACAGTAAAGGGAACTGTCTACTACTGTGATTTGTTCTGGAAATACTTATTCTGTCCTTTGTACTTGACCATGTGTAACCTGTGACACTATTAACTTCATTTATACAACCAAATGCTTTTGTTGCATGTGGTGAAAAGGTTTATTACATTTCTGATGATTTGAAACTAAGCTGAATTGTTGGGAGTGGGACTATACTGCATTTTGTAGTTGTGGTACGGTTTTAATTTGCATGAAAAGGATGGGTTTGGTAAAGGGAATTATTTTCTACTAAATTTTGTAACTTATTTAATTCAAATTATGTTTAGCAAAATGGACCAATGCTTGTCAGCTTTGTATAATTGTAATATATGCATATTAAGTATTAATATGAGCGTTATTATGTTAGGTTGACATAATTTGATCTGCCTTTTTTGGTACTCTTTTGGTTTCTTCTAGTTCACTTGTGAATGAAATGTTGTCTTTTCAAGTGTAACTGTTTTCACTCCACGTGTTTAAATGTCAGGAAATAAATGTACAAGTCACATCAAGAGGTTAGACTGTTTGTCCTGTTCATAACTATATGTAAACACAGTCAACAAATGAGCTATAATCTGCATAACATGCGTACCAAATAAAATGGCAAAGCCTAGGACTGTCCTCTTTCTCTGCTTGCTGTGTTAAATGTAGCGTACACGTGGCAGGTTCTGATACTGACATATTAAACTTGATCAGATATAAACTTTAAATGGCTTTATTAGCCAACATATGACTGATGTCTGTGTCAGCTGACTGTTCTGACTGCTTTATTATTTAGTATTCTCCACTTTTACCCTCAGTGACATCCCGAAGTCTTCCAGGAAGGGCTGTTGTAGTACACTGGTGTCGAGGGTAACCGTGATATTTTAAAAAATGAAATATTCATATCAGACTGCACAGTGGCTCGGTGGTTAGCAGCGTCGCCTCACAGCTAGAAGATCCCCGGTTCACGTCCCAGTTAGGACGCCTGGGATCTTTCTGTGTGGAGTTTGCATGTTTTCTCCCTGTGCAGCGTGGGTTCTCACCGGGTTCTCCGGCTTCCTCCCACAGTCCAAAAACATGCTGAGGTTAATTGATTAATCTAAATTGTCCATAGGTGTGAATGAGAGTGTGCTTGTTTGTCTCTATATGTAGCCTTGTGATAGACTGACAACCTGTTCAGGGTGTCCCCTGCCTTCGCCCGAGTCGGCTGGGATAGACTCCAGCTCCCCTGCAACAGAGGATTAAGCGGTGTGTAGATAATGGATGGATGGATGTTCATATCATGTTAATAACACATGTATAATGTCTATGTAAACCATGACTAATCCAGGGCCAGCAACTCTCTGGTTGATAACATAAAAACATACGGTACAGTTATGGCTACAAACTGTCTCCTTACACTTGCATTTTGACTTTCATTCATTTACCAAAGATGAATTTGACTAATGACATCATGATAATAATAATGTTCTTTTATTTAGTGATTTTCTACGTGGTAACATCACTATAGTGAATTCTTTTGGCCATGGTAGTCGTGTAGTAAGAAAATCACAATACACATGAATGAAAGCTTGAGATTTTTTTGGTACAATTGGTTACCTATAAGGAAGGTAACATCAGTGACAGTTTTCATGAAAAATGCATTTTGCAAAATGGCTGATCCTGAGCATGAAACCACATGTTGTCAATCATGATTGATTCAGTAAAGTATGTAATTTAATACATTTGTATTCAATTTGTTTGCAATTCTCTGCCAGTAGGTGTCGGTTACACCAGTGATGTCAGCTAAAAGCTTCATATGAAATCCTGAGATAAATGTAAATGCTTCTCAAAACTGAAAAGAGACAATATTCTTATCTTCTTTATAGATCTTCAGGAAAGAGGTCAAAGGAAGTCAAGTGATGTCATCAGTGTGATTTCTTTTTCCAAAATAAAAGACTGTTGTCGCATGGTAACACCAGTGACATGACTGCAGGGGACGACTACTTTTTCAATATATTTTATAATACTTGTTCGGCATTTTGTTTTAATATGTCATTTATATAATATATTTGATAGTTATTTATACATTTCTGCATTTTGAAAGAAAGAAAAACATGTTTTTAAACTCAAAATACAACACTTTCCCCTCCATAAACGACTGAGGGGATGAGACTGTTGTGGTGTTTGGGGTTCTAAATAATTTATTTAAAAGCAAATATTACCAAGTTGATGGCTCCAAACGATATGATAGTTCAAATAATATGCTTTCTTAAAAATAAAATACTAAAAAGAAATGTAACAAGCTGTTTTTTCAAGAGTAATATTTCAGTAAAGGCCAGGGACAGAAACATGGATGTTTCTGTAGAATGAGCTGTATTGATGATTAAGTGGCAGACCCTGGGTTTTATTTATTTATAGCTCTCTTTCTGTTTTCTTAGCCCCACACATTACTTCATTACTGTATTTTAATGTGAGATCTTACCATACTTACTGAAATGATTGCATTATGCTGCAGGTGCCGGCTCTTTTTACAGAGCTTGGCAAATCCAGGTTCACTCACTGTGCACCTGCAACCTGGAATAACCTACAGAACTTTACTACTATAGCAGTAAACTTTAGCCCAGAACTTAGAGGAAGGTTAGACATACACATTAATGCAGGTAAATGAAATATGTATGTAAAATAAAGTATTGATTATGCACTGTCTAGATCATGAAGCTCCCCGCTCACACACATACTGACATGAGGTTGTAGTTGCAGCCCACCAGTAGGGGGCAGCACCGCTCCTCAGATGGATGCTGTCCGCCGGAATTCTCCACACAAAGAAGAAGAGCAGGAAACGTCAGCAAATAACATCACCTGGCTGCTGTTCCGAAATGGTAAGAAAGACAAGATAATTCCATTTAAACCGGTGGAATTTATAAATGAGACCGTGAACTGACCGTGTGTCTCTGGAAGCAGCTCAGCGGCTGACGCAGGGCTCCTGCAGCAGCTAGTGAACCCCTTGGAGACACTCATGTTAGCTTATAGCTTCATATTGGGCGTTAAATGGATTACTGGCTGACCGTTTATGTTTCAGTTTTAAGTTTACAGACGTTTTACTGCTTATAAAACCTGTCAACAAATACTAAACACTCTTACAATTCCAACGCTTGTCTTCCGTCTTTCACGAAGCCTATTAGGTTTCACTAGAAACAATTAAATGTCAGTTTATAAATAAAGTAAATATCCCGAATTTACAAAAAACACTGTTTTTCATAAACTAAACATATCTGAGGGTCAATGCCATGCGTGTATTTGCGAATCTACTAGTTCAACTGTTAATTTTCAGATATTTGAATGGAGTCTGGCGCGGATAAGCAGGTCGGCTGTCAGACCACCTGTGTGAGTGAGACCTCCCACTCTGCAGTGGAGGCTGAGCAGCACTTGTTTTAAAGCAGTGTCAGATAAATCCATAAAAACATGTGGCACAGCTGCATGATCTGTCTGTTGTTTAATTGCAGCCTCCTGCTGTGTTCTATGGCTCCTGTCAGAGCAGAGCCGAGTTCATGACAGAGTGTACCACAACTGTACATGAACACAAATGCATGCTCCAATAAGTATAAAAGAAGCGTGACACACAAAGAGTACAATGATAGATGTTGTATACACACATTTGTCAGTCCTGCTCTGGACATAGTTCATATATTCCAGGTGTGTGTCACCTCTTTTATACACCACAGACGCTGAAAAGTCCAGGACACAGCGAGGATACACCTGTCCATCCTTGTTTAGGGCTCCTCTGGCAGCCGCCTCTCTTTTTGAAATGCATTTTGGAAACTCTATATCATTTATCTCTTTTAAGCCTCCTGTCTGTGAAATAGAACTCAACCTTAGCACGCCATCTTGAAAGATGTGTCAGTTCCTAAAATGCATACAGTAATAATTGGGGCAGCAGTAGATATCCTTTTATATTATATTCTTCACACTAGGATTGATTTCTAGGTCACAGGCAAAAGGACAGAGGAGACAAGGAGGCTCAGGATAGAGAAATGAGATGAGTCTTTAGAACCTTTGCTTTTCCATCCAGCATCTTTCAGTAATTGTTTCGGAACCCTGTGGTTGCTTCTGTCATGAGCTATTTGAGAATGAAAGATTTTGACCTGCCCAAACATTTTAAACTAACCACCTAAGTTACACATGAAGGTGAATCTGTTAAAGGGAAGGTGTTCTGCCCCGCCTGTGAAAACACTCGTCTGATATCTTCTGTGACTCTGCTGAAGTCTCAGGAAAGAACCAAATGATGTGGTCACCGTGATTTTGAATTGGTTCAAAACAGAAAACTTGCATTATCAACTGAGTGCAGGGAGCTTAAAAGATAACAAGAGGTAATTATACAGGCAGGGAACATCATGAAATGGAAATGTAGAATCCTGAAGGAAACTGAAAGTCAGACTGTCTGAGGCTCTGCTGCTCTGGTCTAAATTCATTCTTCAGCAATCGCCAGACTAAATGGGACTGCATCATTTTGTTAGAGCATTCCTGTAAGTCAGGAATAAATATCTTGCTAGTAGCACCTTCACTGGTATCTGAAATTCTTTCGAGTCTGGAGAAAATTTCAGATCATTTGGTTGGGGCTTTGATCTTGTGTGCCACATTCCACACCCTTCAGGGGCCTTCTGTTCAATTTCTGTCCCTTTGTTTTCAGGCTACAGGAGTGGATCAAGCAGTTGGTATGAGCCTTGTTGTCTTCGGTCTCCTGCTGTTTACATACTACTCTGTGTGGGTCATCGTCCTGGTAAGTTCTGTTTGAGTCCCTAAAGTCCTAATTGGATTGGCTTTGAAAGCGTTTCAGGCCCTAAACAGTGTCTTCCAAAACCCTTCTACATTCCACAAAAGCAAGAACCTCTTGCTGAGAGTTTGCATCATTTCTGTTTGTCCTTTTGCACATAGCGCACTTAAAATAGAAGTCCAAATAACTTAACATGAACTGTTTTCCTCCCTGCACTGATATCTCACTTTCTAAAACGGATCTTCTGTCTCACAGCATAGTATTATTATTACATGCTGCGTTACACTATATGAAGTATTGAAGCCATTTGTAACCCATGTTTTTTGTCTTTTTCCAGCCTTTTGTGGACAGCGATCACATACTCCACAAGTATTTCCTGCCCCGAGAGTACTCGGTCATCCTCCCAGGCATTGCAGCAGTAATACTGCTCCTCTGTATAGGTCAGTACGCTATCTGCATTCTGAAACGAAGCACACACCTTCACTGATTCACACTGCAACTTACACACAGTCTGCAGTACTGATGCAAACAGTTTCCATAAATTATAGTGATATAATCATAGAACCCATTGTCACTACTGACACTTCATGTTCCCTACACAGTCAGCTCAGTTAAATTAAGAAGTTGAAGAACAGATAAAGAAAACACCAGGTTACTGAATTATGGATTAAATAATGACCTAATTTTAAATTACTGTTCAGCTGTTGGACCGTCAAAATCCAAAGAATTAAACACAGTGAACTCTCTATTCACAGGGCTTTGGTATCTGAATATTCCTCATCGCTGCTCTACATGATGGAGTGACGTGCTCACTGTAGTTAACATTAGTCCAGCTGCGGAAAACAGCTGCTCAGCTGGACCTGTAAATACTGCCGCAGCAACTTTATCAGTCCAGGAAATCTGTCAGTGTTTACTGCCACCTTTAAAATACTTTTGTACTCAGAGCAGAGTGTCGCTGATACACTTGATTTTATTTTAACGGTTGTTGAAAGCATGTAATCAGAGTCCTGCCGACAAGCACTTGGCTTCCAGTCTGCGTTGGCATTTCACATTCCTAGCTTAGTGTTAGCATGAGCCTCAGGTAGCTAGCTAAACTGGATGGCTGTCAGACACCTTCTTATAACTTGATGCTGTAGAGTTCATCAGCACAGCTGCCACAGTTAGCAGTTAGAAAACAGGGAGTTTACTTATTTAATGCAAACACACCTGTAACTCCATCTTATTACACTGTAAGACCAGGAACTACAGCAGATCTACAGTACATTCTCTGACATGCCTGTCCCTCGTCTTCTGTCTCATTGGTTAATATATTTGATTGATTGATTAAGTTATTGCCAGCAATTAACTGATTAAGAATTAATCATTTCCATCCCCAGTCTGCAGGCTCTAAATTCTTTCCGTATTAAAAGGTCAATGAGCGTTAACGCCATTCTTATCATTTCCACAGGGGCCTTCACTGCAGTTATCATGTGGAAGAATCGCAAACCAAAGAAAGTGGACTAACCTCAGGATGTGAGAGGGACTACTGTGGATTTAGGCCATCGTACAACCAAAACCCATGACTCATTTTCTATTAAATAGTCCTGATGATCATGCTTATAGACAGATAGATCCTTTATTTAGCCCCATGGGGATATTCATGGTAAAGTCAGATTTGTTCAGAGTTTTTCTTAGATATATATTGGTTCAATTCATCTAGAGCTGACAAAAATGTGTATGTGATAAATTTGAAAACTCTCCACTTTGGCACTCATGACTGGCAGCATTACAAAAGACACGAAGAATGAACGCACTGGCTTCCTTCTAGGAACTAAGACTTGTGCCATGAGAACAAGTTCCCACATCAAAAATGTGCCGGTTTGAATGTTTTCTGGCATCGTGCCACTTTCACCTGCACAGACCCCTTACTGGATCATATTTAAGATGGTTATAAGAAAAGATAGACTTCATACTATCCTGCTGGAAACATGAACTATTTCCATTGAAAGTGTTGACCCTTGTATTTGTGTGTCTAAGTGGAGCTGATGAAGTGTGTTTATCGGTTACTTTTTCAATTACTCACAACCTCTTCAGTCTGAAGTTTCCTCTGACTCCTCATCTCAATGTTTACCTCCTCATCATGACATTCTGGGAAAGCAATAATCCTCGACAGTCTACCAGATGATTCAGTCCACAGTCTGTTTCCACCGTGCAGAGGCAACGGGTGAGGCAAAGGCAAAAACAAAAATGTTACCCAACCCTTGAGAGGCATCTGCAGGTTAGAGGAAGCTGACAGAACTCTGACTCACTGTCTGTGAGATTATAGGACTGCCTGTCCTCAAATATAATATTCAATATAAGAGAAATGTTTTTTGGTTTTTTTTTTTATTACATTTGGGTCAAAGTGGTAAAGGGCAGTAATGTGGTAGGGAGGAGGGAATGTCAAGAGGTTGTGTGAATACTGTGACTAACTGTACAGAAGTGATTTTTTCTACTGAGTCAAAGTGTGAATGATGCAGACCAGCATGTTATCAGTGGTGAGTATGGAAATGGGGCCAATGGTCCTTTCTGTTGAATAAAATGTAGAAGCTGGGGGACTAGTTGTGTTCATCACTGGTGGAATGAGACTAAATACATTCACAACAGTACAAAGTTGAGATATTTATACATATTGTACATATTGACTTTTTCCTTCAACTCCTCTACAGTTCAGAGATACTTATTGTACTTCTTACTGCACTTTTTTGCGTAAGCATAGATTTCAGGGAGGATGCAGGGGATACGTACAATACCTCTGACTGGTCTTTGTTCAGCTTATCAGACACACATGTGTGATGTGTCCTGAAATGAGTTATCAAAGACCAGGGATTTATATATTAATGAAAATAAGTGAATTTACCATTGACGTAAAAAAGATGTCACATGCACATTTACAGAGGTTACTTTCACAAAACATATGAGACAAAAAATTAAATGCATTTAATGAGAAAAATTGATTTATAAACAAGAATAAAGACCAAAAGCAATTACAGAGTATCTCACTGGATTATCTCCAATTGTATTTTAAAATGTCACCCAGTGCATGGGGAAAGGCCATAAACTGGTGCAGAAAAGGCACAGATTAGTGAGTAGAAATCCACCGGAATGCAGGAAATTTAAGTGTTTGACAAACAAAACACATGAAGAGCTTATAAAGCTGATGTTTTGTTACAGAATAAGCTATCTGACAGTACAGTAGTTGGTTAATAAAACTAGAAAGACCACCGCCAAGCAGCTCATTTCCACCCATATTGTGATTTCCTTCGTATGTTACAGTCCTACATTCATTTTATATACACCGGTAGATACAATGATAATCAAAACATACCTTCAGCATTTGGGATCACATTGATATCATTGTTGTTAGTTTAATAGTTATTCACAAAAATCGGTATGTTTCTGTAATGGTGGTATTCTTCTGGATCTAGCTCCATAACTATTGAAGCTACAACAAATCTGTTCACACTACACTGATTCAGCAGACTCCCAGCTACAGTTTGGTGCTAATTGAATGTTTGTATCTTCATTTGTTACCTTACAGTGCCCAAAAATGTGCAAGCACCATCATTTTTCTCTTTTGGATCATAATATCCAGAATTTTGTCAGGATCCAGATTAAATTTTGATATTTTATAGATCCTATTATGAACATATCCTGTATTTTTTGGCCTTTTGTTGTGAAGTTATACGCACATATGTTGAAAATGGTCCTATCTCGTAATAATGATGAAGGATCCTTCAAATAATCCTGGATCCAGATGGTAATCCAAAACATCACCAAAATTTAACCATCTGTTCCTTGTCCCTCTCCCTGTGCAGTGTGGGTTTTCACCGGGTTCTCCAGCTTCCTCCCACAGTCCAAAAACATGCTGAGGTTAACTGATTAATCTAAATTGTCCGTAGGAGTGAATGAGAGTGTGCTTGGTTGTCTGTCTCTATGTGTAGCCCTACAATAGACTGGTGACCTGTCCAGGGTGTCCTCTGCCTTCACCCGAGTCGGCTGGAATAGGCTCCAGCCCCACGACCCTAGTGAGGATTAAGTGGTGTATAGATAATGGATGGATGGATGTTCCTTGTCCAATGATCAACATTTCCTGAAAATCTCATTGAAATCTGTTTATAATTTTTCATGTTATCTTGCTAACAGACAGACAGACACAAACAGATAAACACCACTTGAACTTGAACTTACTATTATAACTATCATCAGATGAATGAATATATAAATGATCAAAGCTAATCATTAGCAGGGTAGTACACACCATTTAAGTCTAAACAAAACATAAAAAACACTGAGGTTTGTTCAACCTGCAGTCACTGTCACTGATCACTTGTCATACATGTGGCTGGACCTGAGGTTTCCAGCAGATCGTTGCTCACTAAGGTGTATGTTTTTTTAATCCATTCTGATCCACTGGAACAGCTGTTTTCTCGATACACTCCAGTATAGGCTAGTGTCAGAGCCGGCTCACCCATTAGGCAATATAGCCCAATGCTAAGGGTACTGTGGCCTCCAGGGGGCGCCACAAAATGGGGAAAAAAATCCGCTTTCAATATAATTATATTAAAACTAGTTATTACTATTAACTCTTAAAATGGAATGGAAAGCAATGCCCAATTAATATTACTACAAAACAATGCTACTGGAGTTCTTTAGTAAGCGTATGGAAATCACCGATGGAGGGGGCCGCCATATACAATCTGGCCCAGGGCTCCTCATTGGGTAGGGCCGGCTCTGGCTAGTTTATGAAAACTCTGCATGCCCTGCAGAAATGAGAAATGATGTGAGACTTTGCATGATTTATTTATTGCTCCATTGTCCTTTCAAATGACAGCTGTGACAGTATACGCCTCCTGGCTGAGAGAGCAGGGATGGATCTGTGGATATGGTTCCTGCTGGCGGGTTGTAGTGTAATCTATGGGGCTGTTGCTGCAAATCATCACACTTTAGAACACAATAATGATTCTGCAGCTCCACATATGCAAAAAATAAGCATACAGAAGTCTTGACTTTCTGCTTGCTGCTGTCTCACTACTGAGTGTCTGCTATCCTGAGTGTCAGAAGCAGGAGGTGCATCTTCGCCTTCTCACCCATCCTTCTTCTGTGCTGAGTGAAAAGGTAATCTCTTCATCCTGCTTTTTTTTCTCTAACCGAAGTTGCCAACATAAAGACAAACCTGTTTGTTGTCTTCCTGTTTGCTCTCCTCTCCAAACAAGTTCAGGAATGTAGATCAGGATAGCCTCCTCTACACGTTGTTGTTTTCTGTTTCTGCACCTAGAAATGAAATCCTCTGTGTCGGAGTAGGTGACCAGATGATATAATCTCCTAGCTGAAACACAAATGTGCAGAATATGCTCTGTGTATTTGCAACAAGTATTCTTGGTTTAAGTGCCATGCTAACTGCACAGATCTCTCAAACTAGGCCTTTGGTAGAGGACCCAAGCTTGAGGAAACACATGTACATATACCCCTTTTCCACTGAGCTGGTTCCAGGTCTAGTTCAGAGCCAGTGTCTGACTTAGCACCAGTTCCTTGTAAGCACCGACTCCAGGTGCTAAAAATTGGGGCTTAGCAAAGCACCAACTTTTTGCTGGGCCAGAGCTAAGCACCGAGTAAGACAGGGGCTGGGGAGTGGGATTATCGTGACCAACGATCAACGGTGGAAAGGGACACACAAGCAGTCATTTGAGTCCTTTTTCTCCAGGACATCCCTGGTCCCATCACAGATGTTTTGGAATGACTCTCTTTTAAAAATAACAATTTCAATATGTTGTTTTAAATTTAAAATTTTATTGATGCAGTTACAGCTATTACAGCCATACTATTGTTCAGTAAAGCTCTTACTTTTCTACATGTCTTTTATTTTTACGTTCCAATAAATTAATGTCATTGATTGTTGGATCACCCATTGATCCACAATAACAAGTATGTAAGTTTACTAACTATACATATTTTACATATTACATTTTCATTGAAGTATTAATAATAATAACATTTCTATTATTATGATAATGTGTGGCTGGGGGGTATTATAATGGCCCAGGGGTTGACCAATAGCAACAGATCTATTAACCAGTCATGGCACAGTTTTTGTTTTCATGTCTCATTTCATCCAATGGATGTCCTGAGTGACGCTAGTCAGGCAGGCCAGATGCTAATTAGTTGTTCACACCTCTGCCATGCCGTCTAGGTGTGAAAATGCGCCCACCCCTCAGCCCCCCACACACCTGATGGGCAGGACAATGTCTAAGAACCAGTCCTGGTCAGAAGGTTGTACAAACCAATTCCCACATGTGAAACCAGGCCAGAAAAGCTTAAGGAAGGAAGGCCCACAGCACCAGTGGGCTGTTAAACAAGCACTCTGGTATCCATGTGTGGGGCAGTGAGTCAGACTTTCCTGTTGTCAGTCCAGGCAATACTCAGGTTGGTCTGCCTACTCTTAGAGGCTTATGTGACTGATCTATCGACTACTAGCTGGCGCTTTGACGCTCAGGCATTGTTTCTCAACTTAACTATAATGTCTGAGAAGCTTGTAATTAGAAAGTGTTGAAGCATTGTGGGTGTCCTTCGTGATCAGGATATTCCTGGCCTGTGTTAGCCAGTCTGGGTCGGTGCTTGGTGTTAGCAGCGCATTCATTTCTGCTGTCATTTGACCATGACGTGCTGCTTCAGCCAGCATGAGCGCATCATGTCAAATCCTGGTGCTGTCCAGCCCTTTATGCTCACATGCTGTTTTTGGATGTCTGCCTTTGTGTGTTTATCAACAACTTGGTATTGGTGTTGCGTGTAGCCTCTTTTGCCCATTGGACCTTCCAGTATAGCTCAGCCTCAGCCCTGGGTGGGTCTGTTGTCATGCTGCCGTTCCCCTGCTGCTGGGAGTACACAGTGGATGGGTCTTTGGAGAACAGCTACACTGGTGTATCTCTTCTACTGAGCCCATGAGTCTGTCGGGCAGTCTCTAGAGCCCCACATGTGGATTACTTGTTGTACTTATTATCATCCAAAACCTTTCTCTCATGAGACCCTTCTGCAGTCAGCCAAGCATAGAAATTGCTTGTTAAGTGATCTAAGTAGGCACAAATAGAAGGAAATGCAATACAATTGGTAACACCCAGGGTGCCTTAGCCTCAGTAATTTGCATGCTGTTGTGCTGTTTTATTCTTTGTCATTATGTCTTGGTCTTACCTTCCAGTAGTCTGTTTTGCCAGCAGCTGGTGCTGGGTGGTTCAAAGAGTTAACCCAGCTCTGCCCCACTAGTATCTTCTACCTGGATAGCAAGTTACTGATCTGTTTCATATTTTAGCTTAAAAAACTTTTGCGGATTGGAGCCTTACAGAGAAGTGCTTGTAATGTGACATGTGAGAAGCTTTCAGACAGATGTTATTCCTCTGCAGCAGTGCTGCTGCTGCTGCTGCTGCTGCTGCTGCTGCTGAGCAGGATGACAGCTGGAGGCCAGCCAGCAGAGGACCGCCTCAGTCAGACCATCATCCCGACTAACACGTGGTGGGATGACTCAAATGTTACTCTTCTATCATTTGGACCTTTAAGGCTGTATGCATTGACTTGATGGACGCTTTCCTATTGAGCCTAGTTGTACTTGACAGCTTGCTGTGCATGCGCGTTGGCTCCCAGCGGACTGTGCGCTGCAGACGGAGAGGGTGTGACCGCAGCCAGAGCCGGGCTCCGAGGCAGCGCCCGGTCAGTCCGCAGGCTGACATGTGACTCTCACCCACGGACAGACGTAGGACGGACGGACACCGACCTGCTGCTCTGCGTTCACACCGAGGCAAGTACACGCTTTTATCCGACCACATGCAGCTACATGTCCTGAGTAGTTTGCAGCCGGACCAGAGTTCAGCTCCCAGCTGCGTGTTTTTCTCCGGGTAACTCTGATGTGCGCCTCAGCTGCTGCTGTGTCACAGTGTGGGACGTCATCCAACACAGTCAGGGTTTTTTTTATCCGCTATGCTTACCAGCATGGAGGCTTTCCTGCTCATTAGAAAGTCTTTAGAAGCTCAAAATTCCCCTTACGCAGTTAGCGCTGATCTGCATGTGACACCAGTGAGTCATTATGAAAATATGACTGAAGTCGTTCTGAAGCAGACGGGAAACTATGTGGAGTCAGTTCTGATAGAGAGCCCAGAGGACATGATGCTTAAACTGTTTCTTTCAAGCATGCTGGTTCAATGAGGTATGAAGGGGTTTTCAAGACAGGGCCGCTGAGTTCATCACAAACAATCCCAAATACCATCATGTGCTTGGAGTAGCTCCCATGTGGAGATGGATCATGTTCATGTAAGCTGGTGGCCTCTTAGAAGGTAATGAGCCCTTACTTCTCATTTTCAAAGTGTTCTCCACATGATTCAGAGTGACTAGTTTTACCTGTAATAGGCATCACTATGGTGTACAACTTAACAGTAAATGTTGTAGAACGTTTCAGTAGCTGCGTCACCAGTAATGATTTCAGTTCAAGCTTTCTTGAAAGGTTCAAACTGAGTCCTCAGGAGAGAGCTGCCTGAAAGGATGATATTCACCAACTGTGAGGGTTTATCAAGTAAAGACCGAATAAACTGCCCGAGCTTCAGTGTGAAAATGAAGTGATCATGCAAACTGTTGAGCTTTTCATGGACTATCGCTGCTTTGCTGACCCATGTGGCTTTTTGTTGGGGCTTGGAACCAGTGACTGTGGTGCCTTTTAAACTTTGTATGCTGCACTTGAATGACTGATTTGAAACTGAAATTACAGGATGCAGAATAACAAGCATGATCTTTCTGCAGTCCATCTTTATTTCTGCTCGTGGGAGCTGGGAACCCTGCATACCTATTTAATGGGGAGATAAGCCATCAGCTGTTGTTGTTGTGTGGACCAGGACTGGGGTATACAGAGGGTGGTGCTTGGAACAGCCGGCTCTCTTACCAACCCTGAGTCCTCTCGGCTCCTGGCACCACACAAGGCTGTTTGTTTCTGATTTTATGGGGATAAAATCTGTTTTTGATGAGAAAATGAGGTGAATGTCACATGTGTAATACATTTCTAATAAACGTGTTGCATAGATGTAGTTATGTTGTCTTACTTCTGGTGTGTAAGACAGTCCGAGCGCTGCTCTTTCAGCTGCAGCCTGGCTGTGTTCAAGTCTATCGGGAGCAAGTAAACAACAAATATTAAAACATCACTTAAACTCAAGTCAAGTAGACTTACAGCAAATCTAAAGACAAAATTCCAGGCTTTATTGCTTGAATCAGTCTAGAATTCTATCACTATGCGAAGGCTTGTAGAACATTTAAATGGGTTTGAAATTTCTTGTAGTTAACAGGAGAATAAAGTTAAGCACAGAAGACTGAAGTTCCCTCCTGAGAATTTATATCTGTCATGTCTCTGCTTGTCAGAGAGGAGGCAAGGGTTTAGATTGTCTCTAAAACCTCTCAGCCTCCTCAGAGACCCTCTCACTGTCTGCACTCTGACCTCCACAGGGTCTTCAAATGATGACTCAGTAAGTAGTTTTTATACATGTTGATCCGTTATCTCAGACATAACCTGTTCCAGGGCAGCTGACTTGTTCAAGTTACCATGACGATATTATCCAATAAGAAGGGACCATCATCACAGTCTTGAAAACCCAGAGTTAAACTTCAAGTTACCTAGGTTACTTCGAATCCTGCTTTGTAGTACAGGCAACTGGGAAATGTGACATGTCAACACCTCATTCAGATTTCTGATCCTTCCTTGCTGCTACAGAATATAGTGGCCGAAACAGTGAGAACTCAAAACACAACCGCACACAAATGATCATATAATATTTCTCTTGTCTCTTGGATATGATGGAAACAGGACTGCAGACAGTGGTGCACATGTAAACACTTTGTCTGACTCTCCAAACTAATTTTAATAAACAGGCCATTTAATGAAATACATGATATTGTGTTACCTCAGAGGGTGCCAGATGATCCTGTTAGAGGAGAAGACTCGCTGTTGAGCCTGATGGATGATGCCATCGTCTGTCAGCCCTGGCTGGCAGTCACAGTGCTGAGCACAGTATTGTCATGACATCATCAACCTGCTATGTACAACTTTGCTGGGGAAATCCTTAATAAACAAAGCAAAAAATGACTCTGAAGGTCTAGCGGGGTCTCCTGGTATGCAGTAGATTGTACCAAACTGAACCGAACACCCCTGACAAACCAAAACTGAGCTGTGCCTTAGGTGTCCCATCCTATGGAAGAGTATTAGGGCCGCTCATGAGAGAAAAAAAAAATAGGACATAGATTTTTTTTTGTCATCATGCACTTCGAGAAAAAAGTCGAAATGTCGAGATAAAAGTTGAAGTGTTGAGAATAAAGTTGACCTAGTTCGGTAAAGTTGGAAAGATATTCACAGATTCAGACGTCCGGCATCAGTATCTCATTAGCGACACGTTGTCAAATCATAAACGATGCCTCTTTCCACCGTTGTAAGGTAGACAATGTGCTACAAGCCCAGTTTGATCAACAGTAGCTGTCTGTCAAGCTGCAGAAACAACATTGGTGTCTATGAGCAGCCGGCTGTGTGACAGTGCACAGGGACTGTCTGCAAATTGCAAAACCGTTGCAACAGCAAAGAGAGACACTACACTAATATTCAGTAACTTCACTCGTATACACTATAGCTTCTGTAGTCATACTACAACACCAGCAGGAGCCAGTTGATGGCTGCAGTGATCTTGGTGACACTACAGTACAGTAGAGTGAAGTTATTGAATATTTGTGTGGTGACTCTCCTAGCTGTTGCAGCGGTTTTGCAATTTGCAGATGGTCCCTGTGAACTCGTTGCACAGCCGGCTGCACATTTCGACTCTATTCTCGACATTTTGACTTTTTTCTCAAAGTGCGTGATGAAAAGAAATCTACCTCCAATCATTTTTTTTCTCATAAGTGGCCCTAAAACTCTTCCATACCACCCAAAGCAACACTACCACAGAGTAATATTTGCATGACATTGAATGTAAGTAAGTGCAACGGGTCAGAACAGCTTCTATTCCCTAACTTTTTTCCATTCATCATGGTGTGTAGACCCGACGGCAAAGCTAAGGTGCTAGCCCTGGGCCGTCCTCTCTCATGTTTTCCTACATGCAGGCTAGTCAGGTCATCGCCCACCTTCAATGATGTATAATATATAATCAAAATCTGACAATTAATGGAAAGTATTTGGAGAACAAATTGTCCATCTATACATCAGTCAAAACAGAAATATGAAAATAATGTATTCACTTTATACTGCATACATAGACAGGTCACCGGCCACTGCTATTTATTGCGATGCGCCAACATGGTACAGGGAATCGGTTCCTCTTGTCTTAATGCATGAGCTGTGTGTCTATCATTTTCACATGTTTTGCTGTCAAGCACACTATTTTTTGTATATAGGTACAGTATTTCTATATTATGATTTAAGGTGGACTTCCTACACGGTTTATTTTTAAGTATAGTCTTTGTTATTGCTTTGTAAATTGACTTTCTTTATATCATAGTGGAAAAAATAAGGACTTAATTAACAAAAAGGACATAATTATTACAAACACTGACACTGTGACAAATCAATTTCAACATATTTGAAAAAGATAATGTCTCACTGGTGAAATGTTACTTCCTGTTTTGTTTAGGCTTTTCTCTAATGAGGACTTCCAAACCCAAAAGAAAAGAACAAGTTTTCTACTCTGTGAACTGGAAACAAACCCACTGCAGTTCAGAGGCCTCAGAGTGAGATCTCACAAGCAGGATAAGGGTCCATGTACCTTTATGAAGACGTGTCCATCTTGTTTGATAACCTGCAGATGCCAGTACAAGCCTTGTCTCTGTCCCAACAACTTTTATTCTAGTCTGCTCTTTGTATCAATGGAAATATTGGATCCAGAATGACGTTCACAAATCCAAATCTAAATAGAAAAAAAAAC